>JAVFBW010167377.1:0-11330 GCA_034783835.1 Mopalia ciliata
TATAAGTGAAATACCCTTGAGTAGTAAGTTAACCACCAATCAAACAAACAAACAAACAAACAAACCCTAAAGATAAGCAAACTGGTTATAACGTTATCAAGTGACGTAGCACACAAGAAAATGCAGATAATGCAACTTAAACAATGATGCATCATGGAAAAAACTTTTTGCATTCCCCGATCATAATGCTGCTTAATAAACAAAATGGATTTATTCAGCGCTATATGTGCGTGTTATAAATAGACCATAACCAGCAACTAAATCGTCAAATATTAAGCCAGTCATCCAAATATAAACACTTTCTATATGCACTGGCTGATCAGGAACAAAATTACCTCACATATAAAAAACATGTGTCACGTTTCTTGCTGTAAAATGCCATGGACATTACTATACGGCAGTTGCATACTTCTAGTTCTTAGACTTGTGGTTATATATACTGGAAGATTATTTGGAGAAATGAGTAGTTAGGAAGACTTCTGGAGCCGTGGGTAGCTAGGACTGAGACTGTGTCAGAGTGATGTAATATAAGTTTCTCGTCTTATTTTCGTAATTTTTTTGTATGTACATCTATTAATGTACAAAAAAAATGTTTTCTTTTATTTTTAAGGTTGAAAAAAATCATTTGTGTAAGATTTACAACCACAAGGTTCATTAATTGTGATGACTGATGACTACATGGGACACTTATCAATTAAACACTGTCACATGACAAACCTCATTATTATTATTTTATGTCTTCCGGAGATACATGTCAATTATTATAAAGTTGTAAATTAAACCGAGAATTGATTTTAATAGTAAGCTTATATATTGTGTTAGATTATAAATGTTGAAAGTTGAGCTTTGTTCTTAAATGTGTCTTGGGGAATTTAAGGAAAAGTCCCAATTCTATGTGAATTTTTTTTTTTATTAAGCCGTAAAATTAGCATGAATGGTAAATTTTGGCTTGTCTTTTAATTTAACTATACATAATCGCTATAGTAGTAACCTTTGTCTAAGACCATTACATGTATGTTCCCCAGCACAGCCCTGTTGGTCTTACCTAACACTAGAACAGGTGGTTGGAGGGAGCTTCATGTTGCCCTGTTGCTCTCAGAGCATCTTGTCATTATCCTATATTTGTCCTGTCCTGTCTTGTCTTTGTTTGTTGCCAGTGTTATTAAGGGTGGTTTCCTTCCTCCAATCATCATATAAGTGAAATACCCTTGAGTACGACGTAAAACCCCAATTAAACAAACAAACAAAAAAGAGCTTTACACTAAAGAAACAGGACTGTTTAAACACAGCAAACACGGTTTACGATATGGGTGGATGGCTAAAAGAAATCTAACAGTTGCCCCACAGTAAAGGGGCAACATGAAGCTGATCTGTTACTGTTAGTGATGTCTACTCTTTGTATTAGGTCCTCAGACCTGTTCTTTTATCTCGCCCTGCATAACCAAAAAATCAGCCCTCTAAAATTTTGTGAGATAACCTGACACTTGCATTTGTTTTGCTTTCTGCAATTATGAAAAATTGCTTTAATATTAATACAAACTTAATTGATGATTGGAATTGGATTGACAAAATTTTTCACAATCAGTTACGAAATGCATAACCATGGGAAGACAATGCTTTGGTCCATTCTCTCCTGCGTCCTGGGATTGTCTGTGTATCCTATATTTGATTGGAGATACATATAGCTTGATGTCATATGAGTGAAAGAAATAATAACTTAATTAGGGTGTTAACTTTTGCTTTCACCGAAATTAACATAAATATTCTTTTTAATTATTAAATAGATTTGTTATTTTGTTGGGAGTGCAGTTCATTTATTAAATTATTTACGCGTAAGCTTTGGTTCTTGTCCTTCAGATTTTAAATGATTGTTAACAGAATCTCTCCCAAAATCACTTGAGATTTCTAATTCTTAATTGTCATGAATACTCATCTTGGATTATGTGATTAAATTTAGCCTGCCATTATATTTTAACTGTATGTGGGGTCTGGGGAGTAATCATGTTAATGTATGAAGTATATTGTCGGATCTTATAATATTACATAGTGGTTATGGTTTAATGTATTTATATACTCTCCAGCAGGTACCCTGCCTTGCTTTGGGCTAAGACTCCAAATGAATCTGGAGTACTAAGTTAAACCCCAATCAAACAAACCAAATGAAGTCGGTCTGTTGTCAGGTCTTGGAGTTGTCTCCCTTGATTGTCCTGTGACTTCAAGGTAGATTGCATTTACTCTTTGTGCTGGTACAATGTCATATTAGTGAAATTACCTTAATTATGGCGTTAAACACCAGCTAACATTATAATACACTCGCTTCTGTTTTGCACTTATTATAATAGGCTTTTAAGCATGTAACAGTTCAAAGGACTGCATTCAGTGCTAATTTTATTTCAATATTGATTTGAACTTTCACTTTAAATATTCATTTTTATGCCAAAGTTCTGTCTTCAGTGTTAATTTTATTTTAATATAAGTTCAAAATTTCACTTTAAAATGTTTATTGCAATGTCAACACTCTTTGCATCAGAGTGTTTAAATATAAAGTAAAAACATAATGCTATTAAATTTTTAAATCATCTTTGTGATACAGTTGTGTTACCATATCATATGCCATTGTCCCGTCTTGTCTGGGATTTGGGGTCATTTCTTTCACCTGTTGTTCTGTCATACGAGTGGAATATCTGTACATGACATTTAACCCCACAACAAACATACCGGTATACAAACAATCTTGGCCCTCGGCCGTGGCTCAGTGGTGGCGAGTGCGCTTCCTGAACTGAACATCCTTCAATTTACCATTCAGGGGTTCGAGTCCTGAACTCGAGGTATATGAGCAGGTCACATGTTGTGGCTCAGGCAATCGCGGGGGTGGTTTTTACGAGGTTTCCTCCTGGTTTTCCGCCATAATAAGGCAGTGTGAAGTGGACAATCCGTCGTCATATACCCTTGAAATACCCTTGAGTACGACGTTGAACACCAATCAAACAAACAATCTTCAATGTAGAGGAATCATGTTTACATGTAAGCAAGTTAACCTTCATCGTTATTTTTAATCCTTCTCGAAAAAGAATCTTATTCAATATTTTATAATCATTTATCTATGATTCTTGGGAGGAAAACATCAACTGATAACCTGGCCTCAGTTAATGGATAGTTTGTTTAGAGCATCACAATGGGGTCATTAATTAGCACTGGTGGAAAATTGTTTTACAATAAATCTAAACACTTAACATTTTATGGTTGTGCTTGTGTCAATTCTGGGAAAAATCAATCAATCAATAATAACTGTTAATAATGTTGATCAAATTTTATATTATACCCCACGATGCATACATTGCCCAGTCTTGGAAAGCTTCAAGGTAACAACTATTGTAAGCAGATATTTGATAATGATTGGTAAAAAGGGGCAATACAAATTTATGTATTCTACAGATGGGTGGGTGATAAGTGTCAGCTAGCTATGCTCGGCTCTCCCTTAGTTTAAAGACAACCAGCTATTTCTGTAATTGAAAGTTTACAACTTATTGTACAGGTTCTTGTCATACCCTTCTCTGCTCAGGGCAACAAGGATATCATCTTTTTGTCTCATCTTTATTTTGCACTTTATGGTTGAGATAGCTTCTTGTAGCCCTTAACTATGCTACAGCCATAAAATGCAAAATAAAGATGAGACACTTATCACCCACCCAACTGTACAATACATAAAGTTTTATTGCCCCTTTTTACAGATCATTATCAAATATCTGCTTACAATATTTGGTTATCTCGGGATTAAGGGGAAACCTGTAGCCAGACAGTTTAAGATGTCTTTGTTTTGCATCCTGTGATTGTCTGGTCTCTGTGTGGGTGGCTTCCTTCACCCATTGGAACCAAAAATCTAAGTATGGTTTAAAATCACAATCATACAAACATATCAATCAACAAAATTACATATGAAAGTCTGATGATGGTAGTGATAATTCGGACAAAATTCAGGGTGAAATACGGTAATAGACTTCTCGATGGCATAATGTGTTAAAGCACAATTTATTTAACTATTATACTATAAATATGGCTTCACCTTTCAAGGAGATTGTGCTTATGATAATGCTCAGCGGATTGAACGATATCAATTTAATCCTCAACTGATTGTGTCGACTGACATGGAATAACGTGTTAGCCTCCCCTCAGCTCACTGCAACTGCACACTTTATATCAGCTGATTAATTATCTAAATAAGTTGCTTTTAATGCCTTTTTTAAAAATGTCTGTGTATGCTGAAATTATGACATAAACACTATATTGAAATCTCATGATTGAATTTAGTTCAAAGCATTTAACCATGATATTTTTCTTACATGTTTGCTGTCTATAGGCTTAAATGTTAATCCAGACATAAAGTTTTTTGTTTCTTTTAATTCTGATTTTTGTTTGACCAGTTGTTTTACACGCTAGATGTATGTATGCTCAGCCCTGTATCTAGCATGTGACGTCACACAGAGCGTAGTAAACTCCTGTAATATTTTACAAACATTATTCCTATTTTAATCTGAGTGTGACGAGAGCTTAAATCAGTTATTGTGTTGAAAATTTCAATTATTTTACCAATTTTTCACAAAAATTTCTGTCAATATCGGAGCAAAGTCTCGAAGCAATAAACAGTTTAAGCAATCAACGAACACCACCTTCCATAGAAAGTTTCAATTAAATTTTTTGCCACCATTTAAACGAATCATACATACCAATGGTTTGCTGAAATTAGGTTTAAAACATGTAAATCTTTTTCTGACTATTGATTAAATAACATCTCCCTGGTGATTTGGTATTTACTATATACAGGTGGGCACATACAATACTCATATCAGTTATTCCGATTTCTCTGTAAATGTGTATATACATATATGTATAATAATACTGTGTTATATATGTCTCATTATCAAATGTTGAAATAAACCTGATGTTATAAAGACAACCGGATCTTTGTTCTAGTCTTAACATGGTTGATTGGCGTGTGATGTCTGTTAATTAAGGGAATTGCGCTTAGGGACGGCATTGTAGATGGGCTGCAAAACTGTATTTGCCCCATTTGTTGCCAGTGGTGTTGAGGGTTGTTTCTCGGCCTCACCCATTGGCCTGGCATGTCATGTGAGTGAAATAACTTTAAGTACAGCGTTAAGTCTCCGTCAATTAAACAATCAGATCAGCAAATAAGAGAAGTACTAAATAACATGGACTGGGTCTATCTCATGTCAATGTCTTGTAGAACCGATTCTATTATAAAATGCAGATTGGCTTATCAGATAAAAAACATATTTCCAAAAAGATAGTTTCCTTCACCTATTGGTCTGGCACACTCATGTGAGTGAAATTACCCTCAATACGGCATTAAACTCTTAGCAAACAAACATACACCTATCATAAGTATGACATACACAGGACACAATATAAAGATCTCACAAACAAATGGTCTTCATTTTGACCATAGGCTATGCATGATTCTTGAGTCATATTTTGCCTTTTAACTTCCCTTGAAAGTACTCTCCACTGGTAAAGGTATTCCCAAATAGTTGATACCTAGAAAATGTATAAAAATAGTCCAATATTCACTCAGTAAAAAGTTGGGCATAAATGTGGAGAAATTGGGAATCGAACGTTTATTAAAAGCCAACCATGATAATTGAGTCCCGTCACCAAAGGAATTCACCAAGTGACTGGTATCCATAGCAACCTGACAACCAGCTTATTATTACTAAAGATATAGCAGTCCTTCTATATCTCCAGTATGGATTCATCATTATCTGCCACAGACTGTTCCAAATGAAGTTTCCTTGGCATACCTCACAGCTCAAATAAACGGTATGAAAAGTCTGAAAGTTTGAAAGTGAATAAAACAAATTCTACGTGTTGGGGGGGAAAATATGGGATTTGTTTTACAGATATTTTATGGTATTATTTTATTTTAATATACCGGCTGATCTGCAGGCCATATGACAGTTTATGAACAGGTCAGTCACCCATAAAAAGTTATATAGACCTCAGCGAAAGCTACTTGCAGATGTAATTGAAGGCAAAACAGCTTGAACCAGAGCATGGTTCAACTTCAACGTACAGATTCTTGAAAATACGATAAGTAGATAAAACTTTCCTTTTACCACCAAATGATGATTATTCATAACAAAAGACACATCTTAAGGTGACATTGTTTATTGCTTTTAGTCGTAAATGATGGCTCGAATTTTGAGCTGTCAAATCAAATTCGTAAAATGCCTGTAGGCTATTCAATAATATAACTTATATAAATCAATGGGACATAACTCGTGATGCCGTCTATAACAGTTGTCCCCCTTGATAAAAAAAAAACAAAAACCCAGAACACTTTTCACCAGGATAGAGAGTTGGGAAGATCAGCGATGGATTGTTTCTGTTTAGAGATAAGTACAACGAAAAAATATCTTATGATATCTGAATAAACGTTTTCATCCCTCTCATCTTTGGTTTATCATTTCTTGAATTGTTTGAAGCACTTAATATTTCCAATTTTGCCCAACCAAAGTTTTTTTCACAGTTGTAACTTTCCACTTGTATAAAGTTAAGGCAAAGTCTACCAATGACATGTTCAATCAACATAATTCCTTAAAGGTTGACGAGATCTGTATTTCTTCATACTGACTGAACCTTTGTCTTTCTTTTGCTTCTTGGATATAAATGTTGGATAATCAGCCAATCCAAACCTTTCTCTTATTGTACTTATGGCACAGCCTTCAGCAGTTACACACATCACAATTTGACAACAGATAACAAGCCGACATAACAAGCACAGCAATATTAACCAATAAGAGTCTTGAACTGCTTCATAGTTTTTGGTTGGTCCTCCAATGAAAATTTTGGTCTTTGTAGAATTTTAACCAATCAGTATACAGGTCCGTCATCAAGTGCATCGTCTTCATCATCATTACCATACAGCTCTCCATTGTCAAAGTAGGTCATATTATAATCAGTTTCCTGAAAACCACAACAATTCAAGTTAGAAATAAAGGAAAATATTTTTATCAGTTAGTTTGGAAACAAGGGGTAAATCTGATCAGCTAGAGAAATAACTTTTAGGGGGGGCTTCCTTGCATTGACTGCTTATGCTAAACTGTATACAATAGATACATATCGATGCCTGCTGTTTATTCAACTGAAATTTTGAATTTAGACACTTCGGAGTAATCATGGTTTGTTTCATCAGATCAATGAACACTGCAAGTTTAACCAAACTAGTCTCCTCTACTGCTGCACCTATATTATATACATGACTAGGTAACACACTGAAAGTGTTCTTTCAAATATATTATTATTCTATTTTCATGGATAACTTTTACATAAAAAAATCATGAAAGCTGATTATTTAAACCCAGATTTTATATGGAGAGATTTACATCAGGGTAAAACATATGCAAGGGAGACAATTAATTCACTTTAGTCTCCCATACATTCAACACATGGAGACCATCAGTTGCTTGTGTATGTGGCAATTCTGTGTATGTGAGAATTCTGTGTATGTGAGAATTCTGTGCATGTGAGAATTCTGCGTATGTGAGAATTCTGCGTATGTGAGAATTCCCTGTATGTGAGAATTCTGTGTATGTGATAATTCTTTGACAATTCTGTGTATGTGAGAATTCTGTGTATGTGACAATGTGTATGTTCAGGGAAGTTTTGGAGGAAGATTTGTTAATTGACATTTTGAAACTATTACGAGTGTGATATTAATTACATCAGGGGGTGTTCTTTCAATCTTAGACCTTCAGAGAGATTTCTATACCCCCTCATTTGAATAAAAGAGATCTTCTCACAGTTTTATTGACACTCTCAGATGGCTGGTCCTCCAATGAAAACTTTGGTCTTTGTAGAATTTTAACCAAACAGTATACAGGTCTGCCATCAAGTGCGTCTAAAGAGATCTTATCACAGTTTAATTGACATGCTTAGATGACCTTATTTACATCCTTGAAGTAATTCACCAAATTATAACAGTTATAATTCTATTGTTTATTGATGAGTGTTCAACGCCATACAGAAGATACATATATGACAAGTGTGAAATGTTTGATCTGTTAGAAAGTTGATGTTCCTCTAATGTTAAATAAAAACAATATGAATATGTGGGTAACATATGAATGTTGCAGGGTACTAGGTTTATAAGACTAGAAAATAACCCATCAGGATTCCATTGAAAGTACAAATTCTATGATAAATGGATGTACCAGAACATTATTTTTTTAGACTATTGAAAGACTTTTAATTTGAATTTCACTCAGAGTTTAATGATGTACCAAAGGTTATTTTACTCACATGATGGCATGCTAGCCTGATGGGTGAAGGAAACCACCTGCTGCGACACCACTCGCAACGAACAAAGACAACACAGGACAAATATTTGAAGATTACAGTTCGTGATTAAAAGACCTTACAAACAGATCAGCTTCTTGTTGCCACTCAGCTCTGGGCAACAGGAAGCTCCCTCCCAACCCTCTGCTTGTATAAAACAGGAAGCCAACAAAAAAAATAAAAAATAAAAAAATAAGAAAATTAAAAAAAAAAAGAAGAAAAATTTGAAAAAAGCCCTCCTGCAACTTGCGCATATCCCATATGGAAAATTAGAAAAGGAGAAGTTACATTGTATACTCCGCTTTCTTAGATTTACATGTAACTATCAGCAGATATATATGTATATCATAATGCTTTAAAAATAACAAAATGACATCATACAGTTAATGAAATTACCTCCTCCATGTCGTCTTCCTCATAGAGATCCTCCTCCTCTGGAACCCCATCTTCTTTTTCTTCTTCCTCCTCCTCCTTCTCCTCACCATCCTCGGTTTTTACCACATCTAATGATTCTTTCTTCTCCAGGTCCTTATATCAGACAGAATGATATTAAAAAATAAATTTATTATTTAGAGCCCCTTACTCAAGAGCCCCATTATCATTTTTGTTATCACATATATCTTGTTCAGATCCTTAAATCAGAGGTAACATTAAAAATAAATAAATAAATTAGAATAAAGATGAGAATAAAGATAGTGATTCTGTCTTACCCATCTCATATATCAGCTAACACAATAGTAAAAACAGATTATCACAATCATTTAACGTCACTATGGTAGTAATGGTGCCTTTTCTGAGCACATGAGGTTTGTTTGTTTGTTTGTTTGATTGGTGTTGGACGAAGAACTTTCTAGCAGTATCAAAACACCTCACATTTTATGGTTGGGCTGGTGTCAATTATTAAACGACGCTGTTTTATAAGTATAATACCTTAAGCACGGCGCAAAACAATCAATGTAGGCTAAATGATGTTTTAGATTACTTACATCCAGAGTTTTAGTGACATCCACATTACTAGCTTTTTTAGCTTTTGATAAATTTGGTCTCGCTCCAGTCCCTAAACGTTTGACACGTTTACGTGTTGGTTTCAATTCAGCTGGAAAACGTCTCCAATCTATAGGAAGATAGAAAACATTTTACTTCAGTAAAATTTGAGAAAAAATATCGCCAGATATACATGTAATATATACACAACATTTAATGTTTGTAAATGCAGTGCAAATGAGTTATTGGCTTTTTTCGCTGAGTGTTAAATATTCGTTAAAGATATAGAGGAAAAAATATTTTTATAAATTTTTTTTTATGATACACTGTATTGAAGTAGAGCAACAATAAAAGGATGACAGCCAGATTTCCAGCAGTTCCATCGATAATTCTGGAGTCTGACTGGCAGCCGAATCCCCTAGTAGCTCATAGGTTTTGGTTGCCTTTTGAATCAAGGTAAGAAAACCCCAGAAATTATCTCATGGTTTCAGTCGTGTTTTGCTTTGCGCTTATGGGTGGTTCATTTATATGTTGGCAGTGTTATCCAACAGTTGGAACTAACACACCCATAACTTGTGAAGTGTTTTCATAATGTTGGAAAGTTAACCTTCCTCCAGTGCTAGGAAAAGAGAGCACTGCTTTTCTGTTTTTTACCAATTACTGTCTGAGCTGTCACAATAACAAAATATCCGTTATTAAGATAAGATGTTCAACACTAACCAAACAACGACTGTGACCCTGACTACCAATAGTTAGTTTGTTTGAATGGGTTGAACGGGGTTCATTTTATGCATCATGTCGGAAGGTTATTTCATTCATGCTACGGATCTACTACCAAAACTGTCAAAGTATAACGGATAAATTGGAAGAATTACGTGTGTTTCAAAGCGATAGGATATTTGATATATTTGCGTTAACCAAGACTTGGCTAAAATCACATACTTTTGATGGTGAAATTTTTGATGATAATTTCTATAGCTTGTACCGGAGAGACAGAGAGACCACGGCCAGCCAGACACGTAGGGGTGGGGGGCGTGCTATTGGCTGTGAGCCAACATTTTCCGTCAAAGAGGCGGTCTGATCTTGCAACTCTATATGAGAATATATGGGTAGAAATACCAATGTCTACAAAGAAGCTGTTTGTTGGTGTTATGTACGCCCGCCCTACAAGGTCTGTCAATGTATCGACGACTTCCACGACTCACTTAACAAAGTTATACTACAATGTAGACCAAATGACCTTATTATGACCCTTGGGGACTTTAATATATCGGATCAAATTCAGTGGGAGTTGAGCTCGAACACCGACCGTTATTATCACCCAGTTGTAAAATCATACAGCGAAAAGTCCGAGTTATTGATCAATATCATGCAAGAGTTCGATATCAACCAATACAACCCACACCCAACATGTAAGGATAATGTGCTCGATTTAGTATTGTCTAACTTTCCAATACTGTGATGCTGTGAGCTCTGATCACTTAGCATTATGTATTGAGTTCTCCATACCTTGCTGTGAACAGGCTACTGGATCTAACAGATATGTGTACAATTATAGGAAGGCGGACTGAGACCACCTACGATACCTTTTAATCATGCTATCCGTGGTCTTCACTTTCGTCGTTCACAAATGTGGAAGATTGCGTTGATTACTTTTATGACTATTTATATTGTGCCTCGGACGATGCCGTCCCCAAAATTATTGTAAAAAAGAAACGCTACACACAATGGTTCGACAACGACCTGATCAGTTTGTTACGCGAGAAAGAAAAAGTCAGACGAAGGTATAAACGAACAAATCACCCAGATGACTACACAGAGTTCTCTAATCTACGCTCTACTTTCAACAATTTGAAGCAAATCAAATATGCTGAATATCTCTGTCATGTTGAAGAAGACTTGTCCTCAGACAATTTATTTAGTTTTACTTATAAAATCTGTATTTATTAATGTCCGTTTGTGTAAATGTTTGTATTAACAGGAGCGGTGTT
>JAVFBW010167388.1:0-11330 GCA_034783835.1 Mopalia ciliata
ATTTCAATTCATTTGAATAACATATATGTCAACTCTGAAAATTCTCTTTTGCGTTTCTTTTTTTGAAGAGTGTATGTGTTTGATATCAGATTCGCAGTCACACATTTCCCACTTTGTCGGGTTCTTAATTTTATCTAAAAGGTATGTTTGTGTTAGGGGAGTGTGTCCAATCCGACATCAGCTTAGAACCACCTTTCGAGGCGTCCATAGAAGTCAAATTTTGTCGGGTAGCAAGAATTATGTCGCGAATTTTGTTCTGGACGTTTCAAACACAGATTCTCATTTTCGTTATAGATAAGGAGATGTAAACCAGGAGTTGATTTTCAATTCAGTTTCTACATATTCCGCCATCCATACTACATAACAATTAAGTCTGTAACGCCTGTTTTTTTCGCCACCAGGTATGGATTGGACACAGCAAATTCGCTTGTATTGACTGGGTAATTCTGCTGTGGCTTTTGTTACAATTGTATTGCATGTTAGTCTCGTAAACTTCCGTTGCCTTCCTCATACATCACTGAAACTCTGTCGGTATTTTTTTTAACACCGGTCCTTCAGATTGGAATTTTATTTTGATATTAAGTTTCATCAGGGTTCAGAGGCGTGCAGCATTGCGGTGTAAAGCTGTAACTTCCGATGGATTAGATGGATTCGAATTATTTTTGGATCACATAAACCTCTCAGCAGACTTGAAATATGAATTCATTTCATTTGCGGTACAAAAGAAACAGTGACTAGATGTGTTCAAGATATATTATCACACTTACATGTACACAACAGGTTATATTCTCTAACCTACCTGTACAAATCGGGGTAGATTCTCTTACCTACCTGCACATCGGGATATATCCTCTCGCCAACCTGGAGAAAGAAGGTTATATCCCCTCACCTACCTGTACAAACCGGGATAAATTCTCTCACCTACCTGCACATCGGGATATATCCTCTCGCCAACCTGCAGAAAGAAGGTTATATCCTTTCACCTACCTGTGCAAACCGGGATAAATTCTCTCACATACCTGAATACCGGAATATACTATCTTACGTAACTGCACACTGCGATATATGCTCCCGCAAACCTGTAGAAACAAGGTTATATACCCTCTCACTTACCTGTACAAACCGGGATATCTTCTCTCACATACCTGAACACGGTAATATATTCTCTCACCTACCTGCACACTGGGATATATCCTCTCGCAAACCTGCAGACACAACGTTATATCCTCTCACCTATACCTGTACAAACCGGGATATATTCTCTCACATACCTGAACACCGGAATATATTCTCTCACCTACCTGCACACTGGGATATATCCTCTCGCAAACTTGCAGGATCAAGGTTATATCTCCTCACACCTACCTGTACAAACCGGGGTATATTCTCTCATATACCTGAACACCGGAATATATTATCTCACAAATCTGCACACCGGGATATATCCTCTCGCAAACCTGCAGAAACAAGGTTATATATCCTCTCACCTACCTCTACAAACCGGGATATATTCTCTCACATACCTGAACACCGGAATATATTATCCCGCCTACCTGCACACCGGGATATATCCTCTCGCAAACTCGCAGAAACAAGGTTATATCCTCTATCCTACCTGTACAGACCGGGATATATTCTCTTACATACCTGAACACCGAGATTGTCCTCTCGTAAACCTACAGAAACATGATTATATATCCTCTCACCTATACCTGTACAAACCGGGATATATTCTCTCACATACCTGAACATCGGAATATATTTTCTCACCTACCTGCACACCGAGATAAATCCTCTCGCAAATCCGCAGAAACAAGGTTATATATCCTCTCACCTACCTGTACAAACCAAGTTAGTATTTTTTTTTAAATAAAATGTGGCAGAGAGAAGACAAAGAGGACAATGATTTTTTTGTGTAAAACACGCTTTTACAAAATGGCATCACTTTTGTTTTGTTAGACACGTTCCTGTAAATAAAGCGTCTTTCGATCTTGTATTCCATTATTGGATTATATAATTGGCTTCTAATGTACGACAAAAAATTAGTCCAACATGTGTCTTTGTTATACTTTGAAAGAGACATATACGTAAAATTCTTTTAGTTCTAAAGCCCAATGCATTAACAGTTGGGTTTTTATGCTTACTATATATATAGATATATCGAGACTCATAGACAAAATATATTGATTTATGAACCCCAGAGTATTAATAACTATATGATAACTTATGGTTTTGTTATGCATGTGATGAAATATTTAGACGCAATAACTGGGATTCAATCTCTCTCAGTTTACTTCTGCCAAATAAGTCGATTGTTTTTTACATAAGGGTGCTAGAACGTAAGCGACTATTCGAAGCTTAATGAGTGGATGATCCACAGCTTATAAAACCAGTCTCTCTTCTTCCTTTGATAGTTCGTGTCACAGTTCTGGCCATGTTGTCGACCATAGTTTAACTACACCACGATTAGCATAATATTGCTACACTGATCGATCTACTGATAGTACATTTCACTGAAATATCAAATACCATCGAACCGATATTAACAGGAAATCCGTCTGATGACATATGACGATGTACGTGATGAAATAGTTGAACATGGGCTGAAGTCATCTACCCAGAACTTGATGACGTCCCGGTATAATTGGCGGAAGGCAAAATAAACATAGCATGGCCTCAAGGTAAATCCCAAACAAATATTCAAATTGCTGTTGCCTGTTGATTTCACTGCGAATGATTGTCCATATTTATAATAGTAATCATTCCTTCCCGCAGAAATACAGACATGTTACTACATTTGGTTGGTATGGATGCTTACTGTAGTTCAATTTTTAAGCTATACTGTGAAAGGATTGGGATCACGTGATGCCTTGTTTGTTTATTTTAATATACGAAGTGTCTGTAAATTAACTATCTAATTCGTTCAATACACAAGTAGTGTAATTCCGAAAAACGATATAACTTCTTTTTGGCTAAATATTTTAGCATTTATTATGCCATCATCGGTTTGCACGGTTTTAATTCTCGCAAATCGCTCTAACATTTGGCAATGTAATATAAGTTCTTTAACGACGTTCCAGTGGAACAAAATTATTAATTGCTTTAAGCCTTGACTAAATATATAAACTTACATTACGTCATGTGCTATACCTAATGCAATATGCCATTCCTTTTCTAGTTTGTCTGATTTTATTATTATTGTTTAAAAGTATTGAGCTAATATACCAACTAAATTGCAAAATTATTTGAATGCATGCAAAGGTTTTGCTGTTTAACACTGTGGTATATGGATGTCGACAATTGTTTATAAGCGTATAAAATGCGTGTCATTTTTCTTGTGTGTGTCCATTCTACATTCTTAGAAAAGTATGGTTCTAATGGAACCCTTTAGTGTTATTCATTTATGGCTCGGGTGAATGGAACCCGCACAACAATTGCTCTATGCATTTCTCCCTATCTTATTATATCAAAGAACCGTTTTGTCATTATTGTACCATTTAGAACCATCCTGGTTCTATTTAGAACAGTCCTGTGTTATAAAGAACCCCCGAATAACTGTTGTTTCTAAGAGTATACAGATATTGTATGCAGTACGGCCACTGGTAAAGTTGAGCCCTTTGTTCATACTACATATGGGCTCAGAAAAGGAAAACAAGAAAAATGTAACACGAAAACAGCAATCTTTGTTTCAGATAGACTGCCTTTGAGAAAAACAATCACAAAGCAATGAAAGGTTACGTTTCAGAGGATAATAGTGTTTCTATTATTTTGAGATAAAACTGCTTGCGATTCTGAGCCTTAAACAGCTCTTAAGTTTCAAAATCCTTTAAATTAACGTGTTTCCAAACTAAGAAAGTGTTATATGAAAATAACGAAATAATCCTAATATTAATTTTCTAAGATACAAAAGCCATTGATCACATGTCATAATGTGTTGTGTAGAATTAATGGAATAAACGCTTCATTTCAGTTAAAAGTTTACTGTCGTTGTGAATGGTATTGAAGAATGTATTCGATAATCATGTGCAGTACTCTACATGAATGGTCAGCACTTGGCATACACACTCCACAAACTTTTCAAACTGAATTATGTGCCTGAGAATCGGTATTTCTCATTTTTTATCATGATGCATAAATTACTACAGTTGTTGCTTTATCTCAGTAAGAACGGTTAACGCGAATCAACTTTTGATTTTGCTTAATCCTCCTGATATCAATAAACCATCAAGTTTAAACTCTAGTAAGGGGCGTTACGGAATTAATAAATCAACCTTAATTTTTGTTATAACAACCAAATACATAGTATTTACCTTCATTTACGTAGAAAAGACAAATTACATACATGTATAGCCCCATAAACTTGGTGTAAAATCATATGGTTTTCACACGTGACTACGTCATTAATTTCCAAATTGACTATTTTCTGTGCCGCCGTTGGGTATTAAGACTAAAGGAATCAAACCAATCATTTTGGGAGGATTTTTGATGAAATGTAAAAATAAGATTCCAGTAAGGTTATTACAATCTGTCAGTTGAAGGGCTTCTAGTTATTTCTGACTCTCCCTCGGAAAAGGTCAAGGATGTTACCAAAATGTGTTGGACCAAAGGCGGTCGTGACAAACGTTATCTTGTATCGTCTGAACGGAAATAAGGCGGTATCACTGCAACTCCCTTTTATACCATCCGCACACAACTGACAATAGGCAGTGTTATGTCTTCTTCAATAACTCACGGCACAATAACGAGACAGTTATTAAACATTATCTAAAATATTGATACACTTATCTACATATATATTTAATCTGTACAGTGTGAGGAGTACAGTTTTTGAAAGGCTTACATTGTCTGCACATGGGAAGATCATTATTTCCTTGGCGTTATATTCGTTCGGCTTTTATTGTTACTTTCTGACAATGGAATAAACTTTAGTATTGTTGTTTACGTGACGTCATTAATGTGCTGTTCATACGGCTTCTATGCAACTAATCATAATTACATATACATACATCGATTATGTATATGGTATGTTCGACGGATAGATATTTTTACAATGGCATCGTTCACAATTCCGGAAGTACGCTTCTGAAATGATACTCTTTGTGTTTGTGTCAAACCATTGTCATGTATTATGGACGATGCAAAATTGGAAAACGAAATTAATAAAATACCGAAACAAAAACATCGCTCATCCTACCTAGTTATATTATTTCATTTCGTTGATTTTAAAGTAACAATCTTTCAGTTAGCCGTTGTAAACACGTGTCTTCTCGTTGCTTATAAATGCATAGTTCTTCTTTGGTGTTTTAACATAAGGGTAGTTAGACAGTGGAAAATAATACTCTCTGAGGGACACAAATATACGGTGAATAGCATCCATCCGATTCAGATTCTTGTTTCACTCAGGACCACTTTTTTGGTGGTCCGAGAGGTTTAGATTACATATATACACACATGGCAGAGGTTTGTGTACAGTTATAGGTATGACACTAAATAACAATATACTAGTATTCATATTAATTGTAATGCTTAAGGGTTTTGCATATACATATGAAGCTAGGTTTGACAAAATTAAACTGTTTTCTTGTTGGAACAATTCACGTATTTTAAAAGCGCTAGGATAGGCGTAATAATATCTGGGTAAGTAACGCTGACGAGTCGCTTTAAATTTTGGGCATTTGACAAGTAGGTGAAATTCATCACCCACATAACCGTGTTTGCATGGAGGCCATACACGTTCTTGTCTCAATACATTTTCCCATCTTCCGTGCACTACGGGTTTCCATTTCGAAAACGACATGTATAATTCTCTAGTTTTCTCGTTAAGACAGAGGACGTACATTTCCACATTAAACGATATTTTGCTAATATTGTAGAAACTGGATTTGCTTGAAATGGATATATCTGGGTGGAATTTCTGAATAAATTGGGCTTCCAAAGTTTGGTCCACTACTGTACAAAGTTGTATTTCGTTTGGAACGTATTGGTTATCCCAGATATTGTTTAAGCCTGTGCTGTACAATATCGATTTGATATGCGTCCTCCAAAGCAGGGTCTGGGTACTCAACGCGTTCGTGGTTATATATAATATTGAACACATTTTAACATATCGGAATTAACATATTTTACTTTACTTATGAAAACAGTCAAATTATGTATCAGACCTCAGACATATATTGAAGGTCTCATGGGAGATGACATCGAAATGCCCCTGCCATTTTGAGGAGTTGATAAATACTGAGCTTCCAAAATAAGTATTGTATTTGTATAAAAGAATAGCTAAATAAGTCAAATGTGGCCACATTGTTCATATTTTTAATTTCTATCTTTGTAACAAAATATCTAAACAGTTATAACACTGTTATGTAGCAATCCGCTTTTGTAGCAGTAGTCTCAAAGCTTATCAGGCGGCATTGTAGAGACTGTGTGAAATCAATGTTATGGGAAATCATGACATTATTTTCATATCTATTTTTCAAAATATGGTCTTACCATGAAGGAGTGGAGTACCAAAGCTGAAATTTTGGTGAATCTAATATATCTGTTAGAGTGGTGTTAAAGTAGTTTCAACTGTTGTTCATTGTCGAAATGGTAGGGCATTGTTAATCCAGATCCGACTTTGGATGGACGACATTCCTTTACGAATGACTTGATTTACCCTGTGGCGATAGACAACAATCTATAGATAATACATCTGTGATATATATACACTCATAAAGAGTGACCGCAGAAATCGCACAAATCATGTGTGATTGAAAAAAGTGGCTACTTTATGTGCATATAATTTTGAAAATGATGGGAGGTACAAGTTATATGAGGCAATATTCTTGTTATCTGGGTAAACGTTAGTTATGGTACAGTTTCACCTTTTTATCACAATATAAATCTTATCCCAATCCCAAGTTATAAGCTTTCAAAGTTAGAAAAAAAAAAACATTCGCAAACTTCCAAAGATTTTTATTACGGTTTGTTTTGTTTGTATATTTGATTGGGGTTTGAAGTTCTACTCAAGGGTATTTCACTTATATGACGACGGATTGTCCACTTAACACTGTTCCTTGCCTTATTATGGTGGAAAACAGGTAGGAAACCTCGTAATAACCACCCCACGACTGCCTGAGCCACATCTTGTGACTGACTCATATACCTGAAGATCGACACACAGACTCGATCCTGTGAACGGTACATCGAAGTAGGCTCAGAGAGCGCACTCACAAAGGTCCGCGGATCCTTTTACTGACGGTAATCACGATGTATGCCAATGGGCTTTTTGAATGAAAACGATGTCGATAATTTATCCGTTATGCACTGTTATGTAACTATCACTTTAATTACTTATTCGATGTTTATTTCAAATAAAGCATCATATAGACTATTTTTTTTATTCTGTAGTGCTACTTCAGCCGGACAATGGCTCTCTTGTAATTGAATAGGCAGACTGGTTCATTTCTGCTCGAGTTCCGAGTTGAAATTCCTCAGTGTGGTATTTGTGTCACTGTTGGGAAAAGTTCTAGATTGTACTGTGGGGTTGTGACCGTTACAGTTTTCTGTGTGATGCTAGTACAAGAAAGCATGAGACTGCATCCGAAATGGGATCGAATCAAGTGAAATATCGCATATCGCCTGAAAAGGCTTGTAGGCCAGATTACCTTCTCGAAAATGACAATTCGGTTCCGTTATAGCCGGAACTCTTGCACTCTGAAGCAAATCAGATATATCTTCGCGACCTGGTGTTTATTTACTACTACATTTTGTATAGGTCAATCAGGTGTGTACAATAGCGCTGTGTGACGTTTTACCACCACTGATGGCTTGACGGTCACATGTCATGAAAACCATTATGTTTCATGATTTCAAAGAAAGCCTTGTGAACAACACATAAAAGAATAACTGTGAAGAAATTGTTGTTTTGTTTAGAAACGCTAGAACATATTAGGCTCTTCTCGTCCATTAGCAGGTCATATCAGGGGTTGCTAACATAGAACTAATTCCCTTACAGATAGAGCCTTTGTTACTCTGTGAAAGGATAATGTAAACAAAATGTATTGAGTGCTTAGGTTGGGTACATTAGCAGCGTTATGTTTATTTCTAGTTCTGTATATTGATGAATATAATAAAAATATATATTGACTGCTAAATCCAAATGCATTAGCAGTGTTTTGTTTACTTATGTTTGATAAACATTTACACGCCCTCGCTCGCTTTCGAATTGTCTTTTTTACATTTGGAAAGTTACTGGCAAGCATTTCTAAGAGTATTATTACAAATGTGTCTGACATACTCATATGATGTGAGAGCAGGGTGTTTCGAATCTTTTAGAAACAAATCTGTCTTCTATTTTTGAGATTATGTCTGATGAGTATAGTAGGCTGTTTGATTCCTACTAGTCTGTTTACAAGCCGTTTCACACGAATAGCGCAATACTGATAAACGGACTGATCCACTACCATGCTGACATTAACGGGAAATCAGTCATATAATATATGACTGTGTACGTGATGAAATAGTATTACACGGATTGTAGTCATTTACTCTGAGTAGTTGACGTCCTGGGATAATTGACGGAAGTAAAGGTAAACATAACACAGACACAAGCTAAATCTCCAACAAATAGTTTATATTTACTGAGTACTGCTCATTTTGAATCTTTATTGATGTTCTTCTTTTTTAGTTATCAGTCGTATACAAATATTATATAATTTGGTTCATTTGTCTTTTACATTTTTTTCGCAAGTTCAAATTCCGTCCCGGACCGGATGTGCAAAAACAGTGTTATAATTGCCAGTGATTTGATTATTAAAAATGTAAAGTTCTGGAATTGTGGTATACTCATATTACAATTACTAGTTCTAGTGGGGTGCGTGGGCAAAGAAAGCGACGACCAGCATTTCAGAGTGATGAAAGAATGTATTTGTTAATGAAAGAATGTAGTGATACAGGTCGGCTGGTTAATCTAAAAAAAATTCAAGATTTTCAGCTCTCTAAAATACAATCAGTTCATTGAAATTTTGATGCGAGAGATATGATCATAATTTTTCGTTTGTGGATCAGAAGCAATGCTGTCAACTGGCTCTGATATGTGTTGCCCCAAATGACGTGGCATACGATTAGTAAAGATTGATCAATGAGTAATATAGGATAATGTGATTTTTGAAATATGTTTTAGGGCAGTTTTATGTACAAGCTGTTTGGTGTCAAGATTTCTGGATATTTTATTGCATATGTATGCTATATGGGATGACCAGTATATACTTCAGTGAGGGGTTCCTGGAGACAGTGGACATGGGTAGCGTTTTATTATTATACATTTAATAGCACTAATATTAAGAGATATGTCGTTTGCTTAAAGTTAGTTTAGTAAAACTTCATTTCCTGTAACACTTGTTTAATTTTTTTGTGACAGTATAGTCATAACTTCATTGATACTATGGTATGAATAAGAGGCTCTTGTATCATCAACCAAGACTATACAGTCTAAGATTTGAAGAAGAAAGTAGGTTATTGATATGAATCAGAAAGAAGATATGCCCTAAAATATAGCCTTGAGGTACTCCGTCAGGAGTTGGTGATAAAGAGGATCAAATACCACCATATGAGACAGCTTAGATTGGATAGATAGCTGTTAAACCAAGGATTGTGGAAACCATAATGGCAGAGTTGAACAAGAAATATAGTGGGGTCGATAGTACCGAAGGCTTTTGATAGATAAAAAGTATTTTTCCCCTTGGGTCAAGTTACGAAAAGCTATAGTTTGTGTGGGATGGTTCTTGGCGAGGAGAGGATATTAATAAATATCATAATGTTGATAGTGCTCTGTAATACATGCAAACACTTACACTAGTAGGCTGGAAATAAATAATTGCATTTCATATTGTTTTAAAAAAGTTATTAGAAGCCACGTGGAAAGTTTTGAATTATACTATATTAAAACCCAACAATAAAATACATTTTTGTTTTTTTGAATTTTGTGAAAGTTTATAGAAATCAACTCGATGAATAGATCGAGGAGTGGAGATACACCAGGGCGTACATGTATATCAGTTTGATAATGGAATGGTAAGAAAGAGAAAGGGTTTGCTTATCAATATGGTTTGAATAAAGAGACATTCTATTTAACGTGATGTCAACGGAAAGACCAAATGCTGCCATTGTGCTTGCTTTAATATAACAATGTTCAAACTTTGTGACATGTATACATACTATACAAAAGGAAAACATCAGAATACATCAGTTTTATATACAGAGGCAGATCTCTGATCCATTCAGCAAATATGGTTTAATATATATTTGATTATTAATAAAGTATAGATTATGCAATACAGGCATAACAAAGTGTTTCGTTTTGATCGTGTTACAGGCCGTACGTAGGGCCGTTTAACTTCATTTAGCGTTCACATTGTGATTTGCCTAGTAGGCGTCAGGAAACACTGGCTACATACGCGGCTTTATATCACACCAGCAGTAATGGTGCATATTCACAGGTAAGATTACTTTATTAGCTAACAAGCGTAGGAAATCACTGACACTAAAGACGACAAGGTATAACTCTTAAAATGTTAGCAATGTATAAGACCGTGTTATGGTATAACGCAATGCTTAAGTGCATTTGTTAACATTATAGTAGATACAATACAGAAGGAATAAAAAAACGTTGAAGAACCCCACTTCATTAAGAGTGGGCACAAAATTATCCACAAATAATTGACAGGTCTACAAGAAAAAGAATAACAGGGGGTGGGGGTGGGGAATGAAACATTTTGAGCACGATGGACATAAAGTATAGGTAGGGACCGGGGTTTGGGGTGGGGAATGAAACATTTTGAGCACGATTGACATAATCTATAGGAAGGGACAGGGGCGCGGTGGGGGTGGGGTGGGGAATGGAACATTTGTGAGCACGATCGGCATAAGTTATAGGAAGGGACAGGGGGTGGGGGTGGGGAATGAAGCATTTGTTAACACGATCGGCATAAACTATAGGAAAGGACGGGGGTTGGGGGTGAGAATCAAACATTTGTGAACACGATCGGCATAAGTTATAGAAAGGGACAGAGGGTGGGGTGAGGAATGAAGCATTTGTTAACATGGTCGGCATAAACTATAGGTAAAGGACAGGGGGTGGGGTGGGAATCAAATTCCGTGAACACGATCGGCATAAACTATAGGAAGGGCAGGGGGTAGGGGTTGGGAATGAAACATTTTTGAACACGATTAACATAAACTGTGGGAAGGGAGAGGGGGTCTGCATGGTGGGGAATTAAACATTTGTGAACACGATTGACATAAACTATAGGAAGGGACAGGAGGAGGGGGGGGGGGGTCAAACACACAGT
>JAVFBW010167399.1:0-11328 GCA_034783835.1 Mopalia ciliata
TTGGTTGATTGATTGATTGATTGATTTATTTCTATGACGGCCTTGTAACCTTTCCAGTTATTGTGACACCAACACAACCATAACATCTGAGTGTTTTGCTCTGTTGAAAAATCAATTTTACTTCGGTGCTAAGTAAAGCAGGGTGTCTATAATTGAACATTCAAGGGGAAAAACAAAAAAACGCATTAGACCTAAACACTTCTACACCCTTACAAATTGTTAACAAAACTCACTTTAATAATTTGTTCTGTTATATCATCAATGTCGATCAATAGACCTAAGCTTTGTTAATTTATTTACTGTTATAATATTATACTACAGTTGTTACAATGGAACAGCAGGTCCACCTGTTTTTATATAGCTCCCAGCTGTTTTTTTTTTATATAAATTTTCTGCTCTAATTTCAGACTAGACCATGTTTTATGTTTATGTTTAATTTATGTGTTACACAGAATGATTCATGCTGTTGACTGGTACCCCACCATTGTCCAACTGGCTGGAGCAGAGCCAGGTAAATATAACATACAAAACTGCAAGGAAATCACCTAGCAAGGAAATAATGTCAATAATAATGTCATTTAGATCGTGAATAATAATAAAGTGAAACATACACCATCAGTTCGTGCATTATTTTGGCAGGTAGTCACGCTATGGAGTTCCACTCAATCGTCAGTAGCCGTTATTCTACGCCGCTATTTCGGAAAAATGCAACCACTTAAATGGGCAGAATGTGTCACAGTTAAATTAAACGGAATGCTGGTATAAGTAGATTACAATTTTTAATGGACTAAAAAAAAAAAAAAAAAAACAGAAAAAAAACACGAAAGTTCAACTGTACGAAATCATCTGATCACGTAGTCCGGGTATATTTATACAGCTGTAATTAGGTCAATGACAGCCTCACATCTTTGGACAATTTGCCGAAAGTCCCAACATAAATTCTTCTTCTCAATGACGGTTATATATATTCCACAAAAAATATTAAAAGGGTGGATATAAACTTGTCAAATTAATTAAATTAATGTCGACTAATGCATACATATTTTTTTTGTTATTGATTAACATTAAACGTCGCATTTCTCTCATACAAAGGCGGATTATCCATTCCTCAGTGTTCCCGGCTTGAACATGTCGACATTTGCTGTCACAAACACGAATAGCCTCCCTTTGAACATGGCTTTAATGTTAATGGTGGTGCGATTTACAATATATGTGACTCTGGAAATGGATAATTTAGTAAGGGTAACTTTATCAACGTAACTGTCCGGGGTGGAGATGAGTTGCTCGCGCGTGTGGTGGGGAAGGGGTGGTGGATATAGTGCTTGGTCAAATATGACTATTTATCTGTTTATTATTGATCGTTTTAGCGGAGTCGGCCAAGGTTTAAATTTGTTGTCTCTATAGTTTGGCGTTCTATCGGCTATTTCAAACCTGTATACGCCATGGTGTAAGTCTGTCAGCCGATAATGGGCTAATTGTTTTTAGTATATTGTCCTGATCTACTCTGTCTCTGTGTAGTGTCAAAATCTTCAGGTAGCTATTTAAATTATTTAAGTGATTATCGCTTCATTGGTGGTAAAACATCATTGCAGTCTCTGTTTGCATTCCTTTTGTCTTACTCTTGTTTGTTGTAGACTTTGCTTGTAACCGGATATCAGATTGACTGTTTATTTTTTACAATAGTTCAATGAAATTTTTTCCACAATTTTGCGTGTGAAAATGAGTGAAAACGGTTTCGTGAGTGAAAACGGTTTCGTCTGGACGCACGTCTTACACATTTGGACTCTTCGCCAACAATAACACAAATACCTAATAACATACGACATGCCGACCAGCATAAATATTACAAACACAATTACGAAATTTAGGTTTGAACAGCATCTTGTGAGCGTTCTCTGGAATATTTGGAATAACATGAAACAAAATAACCCGAAACAATCCAACCTTTATTAATATCCATATGATTACACTGAACTTCCCTGAATTTTTTACTGTATTGAAAGAAAATTTGCTTGCTTTGACCGGGGTCTACTCGGGTATATCTGGCAAGCAGGACCGATGCTCTATAACCGCCTGAGCTACAGGGGCCGGTTGTTCAAGTGTATTTAATTGTAAACCGATGTTGTTCATGGTCAAGTAACAACTGAGCTTCTATGCGACGTTAAAAATTTAATCCTGACTTAACTTTTAAACAATCCAGCCCTGAACTTCCCGGCTTAACGATTACATAATGTTAGTCTGGTGAAAGTTGAGAGTCTTTGTCTACGGGAAGCATCGACACAGAGACACTGAATTAGTGTTTTATAGAGAAATTATAAACTCATAATAGGGTTGTAAAAAGTTATCATGGCAAAGGGATGTTAATTGATTAAAATCGATGAGTCATCTCATGTTCTAGATAAACTCCAATTTTTGAAATAAATCTTAATCTCGATTTGTTATAGGTAACCTTCAGATAACTCGAGAGAAGGTAGCCCCTTAAATGTCCACAAGCATTAATAAAAACTTATTTTCATCTGACGAAACATGATTGAAAAACATGCTGCAAACAATTGAGTTGTTGTTTTTGATATTTAATTTAGAGATAAAAATTGATTTAAAATGGTGAAAAAGATTGCTCAGAGGGTTGATGATGTAGGCGTTTGGGGAAGAAGTCATTGTACAAATCTCAACTCATGGCGGGAAGACCTTAAGATTAACTGAAACCTAATTGGTAGTTATAATTTAACATAATTAGTTTTATTCATTGCCATAAATGACCACAACAGACAATTTTTAATATACATCAACGCAAACTCGAAGAGCATAGAATATTACTTACAGCTGAAGGATTTTTTCTTTGCCGACAGAGTCTGGAATCGATGGCGTTGACCAATGGTCTACAATCAGTAAAGGAACGCCTTCAGCCAGAACATCATTTGTCTACAATATAGATGATCTGTACCCAAATGCAGCTATTCGGTGAGGTATTCTTGCAAACTTCTGATGATTTTACACTGGCCAGTTGCTCAAAGCTCAGGGATCCGGTTGATTAAAGCTCCGCTAGCCTGACGGCCAGTTCGATGACGTGGCGTCACAAAGAAATGGACGTCACATCATAATATAAATTCAATGTAACGTAACATCATCTTACTGGGGCCGGTTGATCATAGCTCAGTTAAGTTAACGGCTAGTTACATGACGTGTCACAATGAATTTCTATTATGACGTGACGTCCATTTCTTTGTGACGCTACTTCATCTAACTGGCTGTAAGGCTAACGGAGCTTAGAGCAACCGGCCCCAGGCCGTTAACTTTTTTATTGTGATTATTTGATTATTTCTGTGATTGTGATTATTTCTACTTTAAGAAATGCTTCAGTAGCTTTATGAATACGGAATTAATCGTATTCATAAAGCTTCTTAAGTGTTCTCAAATTTTCAAAATTTTCAAAATTCTGGAGCCAGGGATGGTGTTGAAGAGGCGTGTTACGAGGAATATAGCGTTGGCGAAATAAGTGAATGAATGGCGGACATTTTTAATACCTAAACACCATTTTGCTTAAATGTGTACCATCCTAAATGAAAGATATAAAGTAACATTTATAAAATGTGAATTAAATTATTTCACATTTAACTTTTTTCATGATCAAATGACAGGCTGAAATTTGGTTAAATAATTCTTAACTTTAAGAAAGGTTTAAGAAGCTTTATGAATACGGGCCAGCTAATTGACAATCAGGCTGCATTGCCCCTTCCATTAGAGGACAAGATAGCAGGGGTAACAATACAATGCAATGCAGCAAGTGAGATGGCCTATATCGGCCTCCATAATTTATAAGTTAAACAAATCTTGCTTTTATGTAACTCGACTAGTTCAAAATATCGTACGATAAAAATGGCGACCAAATATCCTACGAAATTTCATTGTTGTTTAACATTTAATGGAAGTGGCTCCAGACTTTAAGGTCAACAGCAATAATAACATAAAAAGTTATAACACGGATGATGTTTTTTTTGCAGGGTAGGAAAGTATAAATTAATTCAAGGGAACGCCGGCGACCATAATGGATGGTATCCTCCAGCAAGATTTGATTCCGCATCTCAGTCTAATACTACCTTATATTTTCAACCGAGTGAAAATACGTTCAGATTGTATAACATTGAAGGTAAATTTTAACTTTCTATTTCTGTGCGCATGTCATTTCTACAATTTCGGGTATGCAGTTAGCAGTTTCTTCTATGAAAATACATTTGAGCAAAGTTGATTTCACAAACAATCCAATGTGTTCTTATATTTTATTCTTACCAGAAATTCTAATAATTGGGCGCCCCACGGGTCATTGAAATTTGAAGGACCTTTATGTTGTTAGAGATAAATCATGGCCAAGCAATAAACACTGTAAAGTACTTCATTTTCGCGACGGGTTATTTTTCGCTGTTGAGCCTATCTACAGGATACTCTACATAATACAGTTGTAGATTTTTAAATGTACTATTTAAGAAATTATTTGGGACCAACCATCGTAATTCAGAAGTTATGAAACTCTTCTTTTTTTGTTATATTGAGGACGATATTTTATACAACATTCGTGTCTTTACAATAGTATCATTAATTATTGATAAGCGATCACACCTCTTATACCTTTCATAGATTATGTTATAAATACATGCATGCATAATTCAGTTATTCAGGTGGTCAGCCAATCAGTCAGTCAGTCAGTCGGCCAGCCAGTCGGCCAGTCGGCCAGTCAGTCAAACACATTGCATCAAATTAAATAACATAGATTCAGTCTCGTTTTTTGTCAAATCGCCTTTTTATTTTCTTTGGATCGTTTTTTTGACAGACGACCCAACTGAGCATGTTGATTTGTCAAGCCAGTTACCGGAAGTTTTGTCGGAGATGAAGAAACGGCTCGTGTTGTTCCGGCAATCTGGTGTTCCGGCAGATGACCCACCCGAAGATCATCGTGGAGACCCCAAACACTTTGGGGGTTTCTGGAGCCCGGGATGGTGTTGAAGAGGCCTGTTACGAGGAATATAGCGTTGGCGAAATACGTGAATGAATGGCGGACTGCTGAAACGGTCCTTTGACGCGTTCTATAAATGTCAGTGATGTGAGCAATTTTAATACATAGAAGATTTTACACAGTGAAATGTGGACATTATACATATCCTTTTTAATAGTAAAAGTTGGAACGACAGCAATATTTTTAAGTTTTCAAACTAAATTATTTGACTCTTCTTTACTTGTACAGTATTTACAATAAACGTATAATCATAATAATTTGCTTACGACATTGTCACAATGTGATTGTGGACTTATGAACTTATTAGCTGCCTAAAATCGATGTCTGATCAATGTTTGTCTGCATGTTTGTTTGATTAAAGTTGAGGCGTCTTGCTCGAATGTTGTTCAAGTATGTGACCACGGATTGTCCATTTCATGCCAAATGCCAACATAACAATGAACAACACTGCACAATTCTCTTAGTTAACCGTTATCCACATATATTGGTTCTGATCCCTGGAAGCAACGCCGCAGTTTGGTTCCTAGTCGATGTGCATGCTTAACTTACCACATTGCATTAGCGATAAATAATCGTAAATATTATTAATAAATACTGTCTGTGATTGTGTTTGCGTATCCTGATGAAAAGGCCTAGCTTGTTAGCCGTTTGGTCTCTTGCTGATAAATGCAACTTGAGTTAGTCTAGTGGCGATATCAAATGTACCGGGTTATAATGTCCATTTATTGTACGACTTCACTTTGGGTTGAACATCCGTAGACCAATGGGGACATTCAACCATGGAGTACAATAAAACTGTTTTTATAAACCTTTTATAATCCCCCCGACCATTCTAGAAATGGGAGGTAACTCTAGTAGGTTTACTTTGAAATTTGCTTCACCTCTTTGACTCACAGCGGCTCGGATTTTCTTAAGAAAAGACGGCAAGTGGCTGTGAGTGGCTAGTCAAGTAGTCATTGTAAACTTCCATCTGATTGGCTATTCATCCACAACATGTTTAATTAACCACTGAGCATTAGGTTTGATGCTCAGAAGACAACAGACTATAGTCCTATAGGGAAAATATTCTGTAGCCAAAGAGATAATGGTCGATGATATCATCGGGTTTACATTGTGTTTAAATCACAATTCCGGAACAACAAGTCGTAGATACGAAAAATGATGGTGTTTTATCTATTTATGTTTGAAATAAAGAAGTTTGTTATGCTCTGAGGTTATTTTGTATATCTCCGCGAAGTGATTTCGTGGAAAATATCCGGCGGTAAATATTACATGTTTTCACACGAGCTTTAACCGATGGATGTGTGTGATGATCCTTAACAAGGGAGATAATCGTTTTGTTTAGCTATGAAAAAGACGGAGATTATGATATTCAATCTCACAGAATGTATAGATTGTTTAGTACGCCCTTCTTGGATATTTATAGGCAATAGATTAGCTTGTTTCTTTGATTGGGGTTTAAATCCCCCTCGACGCCATTGTCATTGACAATATACAAAGACAGGACAACCACAGAACGTAATACAAAGAACTCTTAAACACATCGGTTTGGATGACGATTAGCCGCTGAAACCATATTAAATCGCTTATACGACGCGGGTAATAGATAGACCTTCAACACGGCATGGCGTCATCTAGTAGCGGATTCAATCGAAAAGCGCTTCAAGCAAACAGCCCCGGGCCACATGAAGCTCTCTCCCAACTAACATGATGCATGAATAATTGGGCAATGCATGCCTTTTTGTTTACGTTAAATGGTGTTAGTAATTTCGAGGATTTTGATATTAGTTCCGTATTTTTGTAAACAGTTCTTAAATACTACCCAGATTCATACATGCAGAGTGTACGCACTTTGGTTTTCACATATATGAATGCCCAGCATTGCGTAGCAATAATTTGTGCCATTTAGATGGTGTTGTGTCTCAAAAGAAATCATTTAATGTCATTAAAGAAATGCCTTATCACACAATGTCATTCGACATGTCGCGATTATTCAAAGCCTGACAGCCACTTAGAAGACGTTGCGCCACAAAAAGACTGACGTCATGACATAATAGAAATTCATTGTAACGTTACGTCACCGAACAGACCGTTAACCTACCGAGGCTTTGAGTATCCAATCTCAGACCATTAACTGAAACAACCGGCGCCATGGCTTTATTGTAATGGCTTACATGGTTTTTATGGGTTAAATACAATTATAGCTAAGCTGATTCACGTGGTGCTGTCTGGTAAATCTTTCAAATCAACAAGTCCGTCTTGTGTTGACAATTCACAGTTGCCGTCTGAACAGATGTACCCCTTAATTACATATGTGTAATCTTAAGTTATATGAAATTCGCTGGGTTTATTTTAATTTTTGAATAGTGTGAATACGCCAGTAAATATGCTTCCGGCGAACAAAGTGCACGATTTCTATGCATATTCATACATCTATCCGGCACACCGATGATATAGGGATGATATCGCAACAACAAGAACCACGCGAGGATGGTAGGTAGATTCTTCCAACTCCCTGTTGAGGATTAAATAAAAAAACGTAAATTATATTATCTGGTTATGTGATAACAGCTTACATGTATTCTGTATCTGTTTGTATAAGGTAGACATTTTGTGTGGAAACAATGGAAGTCACAGGCCTTTCTGATAACATTCTATGTGAAAGAGAGAAAATTTCGGGTTGGCGAAGGATACCGTGTCGGAACATCCTTCGAGCTCTGCATCTAACCTAATTCAGTTGTGTTGATATAGGCTATAAAATTGTTTTGACAAGATGCAAGTCATGTATAATATAATATAATTTAGATGGCTTATGCATTCACACTACCCATGGCGTCCGCTCATTCCGTGAAATCCTGCGTAAAAATGTGTATTTTTTTATGAAAAGGTTGCATTCGACTAACAAGCAGGGTTGGGTTGTTCAAAGTCATGCTTAAATTTGTAACGTCACAAAGAAATTCAGTTGTGACGTGACGTCATACAACGATGGTAAAAAGTAAATACACTTTTGGACGACCGGACCCAGGTGTTAATTATTGTATTCTCTTCTGATATTCCTGCAAACTCATACTGTGCTATGCTGGTGCATATGGGCTACGTGTTGTGTTTAAAGGTAACGTTGATGTCACCAAATTGAGCGTCATTGTAACGATACATTTGACACGTCATAATGGTTGACGTTATGAGATTGTTACGTCACTAAGAGACTATTACGCCCGTTACCAACTAAAATCCAACACGGTTCAGCGAGAGGTAGGGAGTAGGACTTGTCGGGCGTCGCGCGTCAGCTAAAATGCCATAGATCATCGACATCTGAGATTTGTTTGTGGAAAGTAATCATTTCGGAACCAGAGCCTCAGCAGTGAAATCTGCACTAAGTCTTTCTCGTGCAGCATGGCCGGTCTACCGTCGCCTCCTTACCCGAGTCCGCCAAGCCGCCAGGGGTTGATGGGTCATCGTCCGTCTATTTCGCACGGGGAGACCGTTCCTCACCCACCTGCCAGTCAGAGGGATGCAGTGCCCCGTCCTCCCATCAGTCCCCCAGTGGGGATAAGGAGACAATCTGACGGGTTCAGATCACCATTAGAGCGTAGGCGTGTTTCATATACACCTGTTCAACAACCCACCAGCTCTCAAGTGCACGATGTAGATTCACAGGACGCGTTTCCTGGATTTCGTGGAAGAAAGGCCTCCCTTCCACAGTCAAATAGCCGCCGCTTTTCTACGGGCTGGGAAGACATGGAAATTGTGAAAGGAATTCATAACGGTACGTTAGCTAACGACTACTTCGAAAATTTGCCGCTAAGAAAACAACGAAGAAAGTCAGTTGCCGTTCCAGCATATTCGTATCTGTCAAAGGACTTCGTGAAAGACAACGGGTCGCTGTTACCCCATGATGTAGATGCACAGGGCCCCACTAGTAAACGTCGTGGCATGAATGCTGAGCTCAGGCTTCAAGAAGCTCAATGGAGACACCATCAAAAACTCGCGAGTATTTCCTCACGCTGCAGACAACATTTCAAAAAGGTGGAAGATGTTAAACTAAACACTGATGAATCAGACAAAAAAGAAATGGACCGAATTGTATCAGCCACCAAAAAACTGTACAAATAAGAAAACTTGTATAAATTGCGGAAGTTCTAATCAGTTTTCTATCTTTACTGTAAGGAAACGAAAAGGTAATCTGTTATTTAGATAAATTATGTTAAGTTTGTAAAACAACGTATAATGTAATTTACACTGTTTGCTGTGTATTTATAATGTACTGTGCTTCAACATATAGATAAAGGCTTTTGTTGAGCAATTTTAAAGCTAAACACATGTTGTTCTGATTTATTTTCGTGTGTTATATTGCGCAATATACTGATTATAAGGCGAACTTTTAAATACATTGCATAAAAGGCGATGCAAATCTGGGCCCGGTTCACAAAGCGATGTTAACTTAAAGGCAAAGAACTGTTTTTCGACCTAAACTGATTATTTTTATTGTATATTTTCAAAGACAACCATACGTTCTGCACTTGAAATGGAATTCGTATAGACGTTAATTAGTAACTTTAAGAAAAGGATCTGACGTCATTGCTCTAAAACACGGTAGTTCTATCATCTAGTCGTGGCTGTCCACTATTGCCAGCACTGGTGGATACTTTCATATAAAGCCGCCGAATGTGAGGGTTGCATACCCAAGCGAAACAACATCAACAAACAAGAGCTTGTACATATCAAACCGGATTTTTTAAAACCGCATGTCAGCTGAAAACATGCTCAACGTATTCTTATCCAAAGAGCTTTTTTATATGTATACAACAGCTTAACATTGCGCTTGGCTGACCAAACTTCTGTATGCCTGTGTAATTGTAGATGCCTTCGAATGCATCCATAAGCAAACAGATACACTGGTGACCGACCGTGTTTTGGAACAATGACGTTAGTCCCGCCATTTAAATTAAGTAATTAATGGCTATGCTTACTCGGATGCAAGTACAGATACAGATGTTTGTCTTTGCAAATATGTAATAAAAATAATAAGTTTAGGTCGGAAAACAGTTCCGAAGTAAAACGTAATAACATAATCTTTACTCGTTTTGTGAAACTGGGCCCTCGTCGTGCCATGAGGTCCGTTTCACAAATCATTTGCTTACGTTAAATGTCATTACCATGACAACATTACATATTCAGTACTGGTCACCAGCGTAATTACGTTTTACGTTATCTAGATCTTTCTTTTTTTAAACGGACCCCTGATTTGACTGTACAAGACGTCTTTAAGAAATATTTTGCATGCAAAATATTTCATTCCAGCTGTGAGTTGAAACGGATTAAATGACAAAAGGCCTCTTACCTAAATTGGCCAATTTTATCAAACCATAAGTACGATATATCGTATAGAATTGATCCCGTATTTTAATTGATCATCGTATCTATAAAAGGGCGAATACTACGACACCGCAAGATTTGGCAAAGAAACTGTTATATGGTTATCTAATATTTTGTATACGGAGATGTCCAAAGTTTAATAACACTGACATGTTTTTCGATCAAATAAAAAGGTTGGGTCACTTTATGACCAGATATTATATACTCTCCGAGACAAGTTAATCCCGAGTTGTTATGACTGGACTGCACACATTTCCAAGGAACATTAATATTCGCCCCATTGGGTATCTTCCTGTAGTTTTCTGAACTAGAATCTGTCTCAACTGAGAAAGTGTTATCCCAAAAGGATTGAAAGTACTGTTTATATTAACACTCTACGTGCAAAAAACATTTCGGGCCGAATTCATAAAGGTGTTTTAAGGTGCGTGTAGTTAAAACGCGCTTATCTTTTACACGGGGGATAAAACACTATTGTGCGCAGACAGCTAAATGACTGTCTAAGCGATAAGTCAGGAGCTTCGATGATCGTCCGTTTAGCTGTCCGCGCACAATAGTGTTTTATCCCCTGTGTAAAAGAAAAGCATCCATCTGAAACGATGCTCTCGCATAGAATCGCAATGCAACTGTCAACTGTTGAAGAAGAGTTAGTGCATGATTCCTCTTTGTTGCGGGCAGCAGGTCATCTTCTAATACATTCAGCAGCCAACCAAACGATTCTTTCGAGAGCCTGTAACGTCTGATGAATTTTGTATCATCGTATTTCTCTAAGGGGTTTATTCTATTCGCAAAAACCCAAATGGCATGCCCATGAACACGGCGAATCTGTACCTCTTCCCCTGCCTCGTCCTGAGCAAACTCTAACACTGCTAGGGCATTCATGCCAGCAGCGTTCTGCACTAAACTTAGAGCGATTCCCTATGTAAAGTACTTAGTCGGAGCAGTTA
>JAVFBW010167410.1:0-11327 GCA_034783835.1 Mopalia ciliata
ACTACTGCATAATTTTGCAATATTTAGGTCTGTATTAAATGTTGCAAAAACAAACATATATAACTTACATGTAAAGCAAATTGACTGATTATGTTTACGCTATTAATGTAGCTTTATCGTGTTAAGATGACCAATGGGATGACATTTCACCAATATTCACAAAACAATATAGCTTGTTCTTGTGTGTGTTTATCGTATTCACAGGTGTTCGTGTTGTAAACATGATAACTTGAAAAACAATATGGCTTGTCATTGTGTGTGTTTACCATATTCACAGGTGTTTGTGTTGTAAACATGATAACTTGAAAAACAATATGGCTTGTTATTGTGTGTTTACCATATTCACAGGTGTTTGTGTTGTAAACATGATAACTTGAAAAACAATGTGGCTTGTTATTGTGTGTGTTTACCATATTCACATCTGTTTGTGTTGTAAACATGATAACTTGAAACAAATTCAACTATTTAAAACTGCTTACATGACTAGTTGCTTCCTTCTGCTAACACAACAGAGGGCATTACGTTTCACAATATTACGCAAACCAGTGTGATGATAATCAGTATGACCTTTATTTGTAGAGTCAAGCAATTGTTATCAATACCAAGAATGAAAATTTGATTTAGCTTTTATTTTTAACAGGGGCCCTGTTAGCTCCTTATCTTGTTTTTCTTTATTTGTATATTTCTCCCTGTTGCAAAGGTGCTCTCAGAGGTAAGGGATAACACAAAGCCAATACAAACTTTATACAGCCTTAAATACGATTTTGCAGTACTGGAAATTTCCTATAGAACCAATTTTCTCTTTCAAAAACTCCTTGATCTAAAATCAAGTGTTCTCATTTATATTGAAAGACTTTCGTGAAACAAATTAATACTATGAGTGAAATAACTTTAAGTTAGATGTTAAACTCCAATCATTGCTTTATCATACAATGGTCATTGAATTATATTATTATATCAACAATGTTTTGGGAAGTCGTTATGTAATAAAATCCATTTATAAAAGAGTGTCCATATATTTTCTACATTTTTTTCGTCAATAAGACACTTCTTAAAACAGCAAAAGTGGATCAACATTGATGGTGGCTTAACATAATATTCATGTTATTCTGTTTACCCAAGACATGGTTGGACTCCATGGTCACATTGAAATGTTCAACCCTAAAAATGAGTGCTACAAGCCGCCTCTATAAATAAACATGTGTGGCTGGTTGAGCTATTTCCATGTTCCTGAGATTCAAAGAGAGGAATGTGGTAAAAATCAATACCCTCATTATTGGGTGAGAAATGAGCGCTACATTGATCTTGTTATTACTAGAGGTTTAGTTTGGCTGTGAGCAACACTTTTAAATATGTCCATTAAATACATTTCCTCCCAGATCGTTCAGCCACGTCCTTTCACTGTACATCCAGCTTTAATAACAGTCCTTTTTTTATTCTCTGAGCTGAACATAGCTAGCTGATTTGGTCAATTTAAGCTGCAATAATATAATTAAATTTTTTTATTAATCGATAAAATTTTATCACAGATACAGTTCACAATAGTACCTGTTTATTCCTCTGTTTGGTTTTGAAAATTTTCAATCTCAGCGAAATAGTATTTAATTACTCGTCTTTTGTTGATGCTTAAATGGCAAATTAAATCATCAATGGCAAGTGACTTCACATAACAACACTCAAACAAGGAAAGATTTTGTATAAAATAAAATAAATTTTATAGTTACTATTACATACATGAGTTGGTTATTTCAGATCAATTGCCTAAGTTCATCAGCAGACTTCAGTTCCCTAGGATGGCCTTTAAATCAAGCAAAAATGGGATGACATTATAGTGTATCATTGTATTCATCACTGACATTAAACAAACAAATTATGTGGAGTATTACTATTGACATTCATACATGTATGCATTATAAACAAGTAATTTTTTTTTTCCTAAAGAAACAACAGATAATAAACAGGTTTGCACATTCCACTATGGTAACCTTTTGCAATTATTGTTACTTTTACATGGATAAAATTTGTGCGTTTGATTGCAGGGATATGGTTTTTTTTATATTGTGCTAAATTGTTGCTTAATTACTCCCTTTTTGTGATATACAAACTAAAAAAAATCTATGTATGACTTTGACTTTCACATTCCTGATATGATAATTTTTAAAATGAAAAACTGTTAAAAACACTTTTTTGCTTTGTGTTCTTCAATACTTTAATAATTTTAATTTCGTTTTTCAGCGGAGCTGTATGACCAAGATGCAGCCTCCTTACAGATTAAAGTTATTAAATATGTAAGTATACATTTTAATGATGAGAATCTCTTTATTTCTGTACATGAATTATTAACAGCGACATAGTTAAACTCTGTTCTTGTACAGTTGTTAACTCAGGGAAACCATAACAGATTATTTTGGCCAAATGAATCAGTCCTAGTGTTTGTAAGTGGTAGGACTGTGACTTTCCTCACTTATGATGTTGTTTTATGTTCTTTTTGTGCTGGTGAATTGGGAAAAAGTTATGACTGAGACTGACAATTTGTTGGCATGGACTAGCACTTAGTTGTCATGTTCCATTGTCAATGATGAGGAAGGTTTATTCCTTGTGTGTCTGTCTGATTTACTACAGATCAAGTTTGAATTTTACGCAGTTTTTAAATTTTTTTTTAGCAAAGTTATGGTGGGTGGTTTTGAGTTAACTTCCTGCTGCCCTGGTGCTCTCGGAGCTTAGAGGCAACAACAGGAGATGGATGGTTCTTGAATCTTGTGTTATTTATGTCTGAAACCTGAATCAAAATATGTGTTTTCCACACTTCCACGGTGTACTCACTTTACACCGCTCCTTTCTTATAAAACACATTGGAAAATCCCAGACCCCCACCCTCCTTTGTTGTAGTAAGTTGCTGGAGCCACATCGGGACACCTGATGGTAGACAGGTGGATTTGAACTATTGGACAGGACAGTTCATGGAAGTAAACATCCATGCTAACCACTAGGTCATGGCCTCAGGGTCTACATTTGATTAAACTTTTGGGCTTATACATTGTGCTCAATACTTTGCCGTGTTTAATCTTGTTAAACTTTGCTCACCTACTGTGCGAGTAATAGTTATAGAGTAGTTTGAAAATGGTACCATTCCCTAATCAAAACAGCGCCAAACAAAGATAGTGTTTCAATCGAGTCAATTATCATAGCTGCTTGTATCCTAGATTGCCTTGTGTTAATGTCATTGAGGGTATGTGGCATTTAAGACTGTGGATAGGAAACACTTGCCGTCCCGCTTAACCAGTGCCAGCACAATGGCTTTGTTATTGATTACAGCTACCAGAGAAGGTTGACAGTTCATCTTGTTTGATCGACAAGCACTATCTTAGAGCTGGATGTCCACTTGTACAACCAATCTATTCTACACATAATACACTTTGTCCTGTGTGCTATTCGGCAAAATTGTGAATAGCAACTACTGTAAACTGATTTCAGCCTAAACACAGCAAACCATTTCTATTGTAGATTCCGTACTGTTCTATCCATTAGGACCATAGTACATTTTATGAATAAAATGCATGTGGGATTGTCATAAGCTTGCTCTGTTTGTTTGATTAGGTTTGTATGGTTGGGCTCCAATTAATATTATGTGCAGTACATTTGATAGTAGATTCATCCATGTGCACTATTAGCTTTGCCACAGATTTTCATTTTGATGTTAAACAAGAATTGTGCTATTATGCTTTATGACCATAATGACATTGCTCATGTGTGGATGGTTGGAGCCAACTTCATGTTGCCCTTGTGCTCTCAGAGCTGAAGGGCAACAGTAAGCCAGATCTGTTAGTCATGTATTTGTACTTCCTAACAATGGCAAATTCTTGTTTATTTCTGGGGTTGACATCCTATGCTGATTGTTAAGACATTAATAGATGTCCACATTGTCACCTATAATTCCATTTAGCATCACTGGCTACATTGTACTGTGAAGCTAAATAATTACTTAATTTTTTCACTAATTTCTTTCAATTAAAGTGGGTTTTGCTTGTTACCAACCTGTTGTCCTGCAGCCCTCAGAGCTGAGATGACCTGTAGTAGTGTCTTTGTTTAGGAATATTGTGTCGTCTTTACCCGTTTGGCTGGCATATAAGTAAAAACCCACTGAAACATACCCCAATCAAACGCACCAATCTTTCACATCAGATAATAATATTCTTTTAAAAAAAATGTTGTTGAAATGTCAATTTTTGATGAGTCAATTCAGACCTACAAAACACACAAATTTCATATTGACGTGCTCAATGTGTAATTCATTACAGCTTTTGTGGTATACTAATTGATCATCAGTACATGTACATACACAGATAGAGGCAGACAGCTATGCTCTTTCAGTGATCATTTTGTATTAAAACTAACAAGTAACAGCCTTTCTTTTCATTTTTTTCAATAATAAATACAGAAAAAAAAACAGTCTTGTCAATCAAACATATACCTTTATTTGTTTGTTTGAGCGGGTGGTTGTAGGGGGCTTCCCGTTGCCCTGGTGCTTTCTAAGCTAAAGAGGAACAGGAAGCCGATATGTTTGTGATGTCTTTGTATTGTCCTGTGAGTGGCCTGTATTTGTCCTGTGTTTTTTTGTTTGTCACCAGTGGTGGTTTCTTTCACCCATTAGGCTGGCATGCCGTCGTGTGAGTAAAATAACCTTAAGTACAGCGTTAAACCCCAATCAAACAATGTTTGTTGACAATTAAATGCCCTCTTGCCATTGAGAGTTTGGTTTCCTCACGGTTTTCCACCGTAATAAGGCTGGACAATCTGTCATCATATAAGTGAAATACCCTTGAGTACGACATTAAACACCAATCAAACAAACAAAACAAACTGTGCTGTGTTTGACAGTGTTGATCATTGATAAATTTTCATGTACAAAAATCCCTTTACTTGCTACATACCAAAGTTGATTTCAAAGCTGCAAAAGTATTTAAAAACTGTGATACTGTGTGTTAAAATATCAGAGATCTCTGTTGGTAACTTTGAACATGTAACATTTATTTTTGTATTTTTTTTAGTATTTACTGTTTTCAGTGAGTGGAAGATATATCACAGTAGCAATGGTTACAGTCATTCAAGTCCCTTCTCTGTTTTACGATTTTCTAGTGATTCCATTTTCTGCTTTAATTCAATGCTTTTTATTTCCTTTGTGTTTAACACAATCATTGTAGTGATATTGTCCATGGGATTTGTACTCTTGACACATGTTATTGTTTGACATTTGACACTAGCATTCAATGTTTATTTCTACTTTGAGATCTATAGAGAGACTGATTATGACTATGGGCATGTGATACATGTAGGCATCTGATGGTGCTACACTGTTATACATGTATTCTCACAACCAATAACGAGTCATCAATACTTTATAATGTATTTGTAGTCAGTTCTATCATGAAATAGTTATTAAATTGTATTAAAAACAAGTTAATTTTGTATTTCAGCTCCAACAACAGACACAGGCTCAATGTGGGTTTGTCCTACTTGTTGTGCCAGAGGCCAAAGAACTATTTTGCCAGGTATTATACAAAGTGTCTTTTTAATGTAGCTATTTTATTTGTGGTATCTTAATAGTGTTGTGTTGCAAGTTTTTAGTGTGATGCTATAATAGAAAATACCTATAAATTTGTACTTGAGAATTTTTTGGTGTTTCAATACCTCTTATGAATAAGACAGCTTGGGGATTTTAGTTTATTCAGAAAAAAAAAAAAACGTTAATATTGTTTATACTTTTTTGTTTTTTCTTTTTCTATATTGTTAAGTTTATTACCTAAATGTATTCCAGTCCTGTATTGATGCAGCTAACTGATGTAGCCTTGAGACTAAGCTGTGTATTTTTAGAAACCTTTATGCTTTATATAGAGACAGCTTCCATCTGAATAATTTTTGTGTCTTTTAGAAAGTGAAGATTAACAGTATTTTCGTTATTTTGGAATTACACTTTCTTAGCTAGAACATATACCTGTTCAGAAAATTTTGTAAGTTGAGACCCGTCCGGGAATCGAACCCACGACCCTCAGAGTTAGGCACCAAATTCCATCTGATTTGATTTCTCACATGCTGTGTATGAACAACCTTAATGGTTGCATTCATTTTGAATTAATACTTCACTAAAGCTGCTTGCATTATACCGAATTGGACTTTATATTGCGATTCCTCACTTTCTACATTCATTTATAAATGCTTTAATAAAGTGATGTTTGTTTTTAAAATAAGGCATTTACTGATTTAAAACTAATTAAAAGAATTACCTGTTTACAAGTGCTTTTTTTTTTAAACAGGTTATTGGAGACAAAGTTTTAACAGAAGAAATCAGATTTCCTGTAAGTTATTATCTGGTATCATAACTTGTAATAGATATTAAGATGCATTTTATTTAATACTCAAGCAAAAAGCAAATGTGAGAAATATCTAGATCAAAAAGACACTAATTAAGCTTCCCTGTGTCCTTGCTGTAGAGAGAAAATCAAAATCTTCGCTGGGTTAGAATTCTGGACTCATTCTGCCATAAACCTCTGTAACTCAGTGGGTAGAGTATTGAGCCTGTAACTCAAAGGTCCCAAGTTCAAATTCCGATGGAGGCCAGCAAATTTTTCTTTCTTCAAAAATATATAATATTTAGAATCTTAAGGTGTTTCAATGGCAAGGGGCTCTTTGGCCTGAGACAACAATCAGTGCATTGGTCTAATTGAGCCAAGGTTCACAGGTTGACCGCTCTTTAACTTGGACAGTCAGACAAGCCTACGAAGGTTGTCAAGAAGTCTGTCACACATGTTTTTTGCAGTTTTGTTTGTTTGTTTGATTGGGGTTTAACGTCGTACTCAGGGGTATTTCACTTATATAACGACGTGCCAGCCCAATGGGTGAAGTAAACCACCCTCGGCACCACTGGTAACAAACAAAGACAGGACAGGACAAATGCAGGACGACAACAACAGGACGCAATACAGACGCCACAAACAGATCGGCTTCCTGTTCCCCTTTAGCTCTGAGAGCAACATGAAGCTCCCTCCAACCGCCCGCCCTTTAAAAGTGATCTACTTGCTTGAATGTATCTTCAGTGTTCCGATAATGCTGTTCATAAATGTGTTATCGCCTGAATCAACAAACAGTTATCGTTTTGTCTTTGGAGAAGCCTCCCTTTCATGGTTACTTAATGGTTTTCTAGGATCCATAGCTGTAAATGATTTTATTTTAGCAATGGCAAACATTTCTTGTTACACAGGAACAAAAGCCATTAGAAAAAAAAATATATATATATATCTTACTGCATGTATGAAGAAAGTTAAAAAAAATTGTAATATTTGAACAAGATTACTTTCTTTTGTGAACATGGAAGGTCCTTTCATTTTGCTAAGAGATGCGGTGTAGTGTAGAAGTTATTATACAATACCTTTGTTCATAGAAAGGGTTCAGATAGTCCCTTCATGACGGTCAATTCAGTGTCTATTCAGCCAATTGATTAGATACGCTTGGTACACATTATTTAATCAATACAATGATTTGTAAAGAAGAGAAGATCAATAAATACCTGTTTACCTGATTGTTCTCACATTGATCAACAATGATAAACTCTTTACTGTTCAAACATTAACTAACCATCCCAGGAAGATGCAAACAATATGCAAATGGAAAAACACAAATGTCAGTTCTACATGCTTTTTGTTGTCAACGATAAAACACTTTGGAAACTAATATTAAATAAATATACATTGACGTCTATTTTGTGTGCTCTGCCTCTTGCTGAATTTTAGTTATTAATAATATAATATTTAAAGATAATTTTTTTTAACATATAAATATGTTACATGTACAGGGCAGTTTCTATCTAGAATTCTTTAGACCATAATCAGGGTTCTGAATCTGCTTTCAGCTTGATTTTAACAGGAATTTATGAAAATAATAATATATTGACATTAATTTGGGCTTGAAATAGTCTGGGCACCCATACGTTTTTGGTAACTAAAATGGCTCTGGATACTGCCCTGATGTATGTTTTGGGGATGACCGACCTATCCAACGTCCATATGGTTTGTTGCTGCAGATGTATTGTTTGTCATGTTAGTTTTATACATCTGTTTTTCATAGTTTTTCAGATTTGTATTATATGATTATATCAAAAATCTACAAGTAGGGGTTCATTATTTTTATAGATATTGCTGGACATATTTTGATGTTTCTTTTTAACATCTTTGAATGGCATTAGGATGCTGGTAAAATAACTAAAAGGGCAACAGCTGTATGGATTTTAACGTATCATTTATTTTTATTTTGACCAACTTTTCAGTGTCTTTCCTGACAATTGTCTGTGCTTGAGAAGGATGCCTGGCTGGACATGAAACTTAATGTAAAAATAAATGAGAAGTTAAAATCTACTCAGTCTTGGGTAAATAGATAGTTATTACCGGTACTTAGCCTAAATACTGTTGTAATAACCACTGTCATCCATGATAAATAAGATATAAGTAAGAAGTACATAAGCCAACCAGGACAAATTAAATAAATAGAAGCCTAAAAATCATAATGCTCAAATTTATACCTTGTGACTACAGATGCTATCTGGTTCATTTCTGTTTTTCTTGTATTTGTAGGCGGAGTCTAGCAGTTATGCCTTAGCCATGGAGTCCAAACAATCCCTATCTCTGGACCAAATTAATAAGGTAAATACCCTGTGTAAAGGAGTACACCAATTTCCCACCAGACTAATGAGACTAATTTCTGTCTGGTGTGTTTTGCTGAGCCATCAGACATGCACATGGGAGTGTAGAAATACAGGAAGCCCTTTTAAACAATGATGGATGAGGGACATTATCTAATTACTTTATTCTACAAACACATACAACACTTCAGTCCTCTGGATGAGGGCAAGTTGTTTAAAGAGTAGCAATGCTGTCTTTACTTGTCTTTGGAGGAAGATTAACTTTCTAACATTATCAAAACAGTTCACATTTTATGGTTGTGCTAGTGTCAATTATTGTTGGAATATATCACTGTCATATAAGTGAACTACCCTTAAGCATGAACTAAAAACATCAATCAATCAATCAATTTTACAACACTTCAGACTTTATGATAGTAGGACTATTTTTGTTTCAATTACATTGAAGTTAAGTTATTAATAATTACTCACTTAAACAAAACAATATACAAAAAATCAAAAAAATAAATATACAGTTTATTTCTGAGGTTAATTGTGTCAGAATTTGATAATCTATACAGAAAATGCTTCAAGAGCCTAGATAAACCATGTTGTGGTCCTGTCTTTAGTAGATGTCTTGTCTTTGTTGCTATTGAAGTTTGTTGGGATACCCTTCACCCACTGAGCTAGCACCCTGTCATATAAGTGAATTAACCTCAAGTATGGTTGAAGACTTCAAACAAATAGATACGTTCTACATGTATGTTAATATTCATTGGTTTCTATGGTCTATATATATATCGGTCATTTTGTGCAGTATTTTCCTCTTGGTTTTTACTAGGTCAATATTTCAAGTTCATTTATTACTAGTACCTTATGTGCGTTAATATTTAATCCCTGGTACTCTGTCTCTGTTAATCTTTAACCTCTGTCTACTTGCTGTCTGTTACAGGAGGGAAAGGAGGAGATTGAGAAGCTAGTAGGGATTGCTATAAACTCCTTACTCTGTGTTCCTGTGGCCAGTCGAGCTAATGGCCAGCTTATTGCTCTCATGTGTCTCGTGAATAAGCTCAACTCAGCCAGGTACTCATTCTAAATATACACCTGGGAGATTTCTACTGTATAATCACTTCTCTCATCTTTGCAGTGACAGTAAATAGGCATGTTGTGTAAACCTGAATATTTCAGCGTCATTTTCAATTTTTATTTCTATAAAAGGTGAACTAGTGAGGCAATATGTAATAATTATTTCTAAGAATTCAGTGGAGCTAACAAAGATTAAACAATTGCTTGCTCACATTGTCTACACCTATCTATATAGGATACCAAGAATCCCTTGACTGTTAACATGACTTAAACATTGACAGCTGCAATTTGGATTTAAACCTTACTATAGGAGATACCATTATGACATGTTAAATACCAGTAGTTGTTTTGCAATTGTTCTGTGCCTTAATAATCTGTTTTAAAGTCAATTTATCTATCGCCTTGTATGTGGCAAATAAAGGTTAAGTTCAAAGTGGCTTGACAACTGTTGCAGAATATGAAGTTAATTATATTTAAAAATCTGTAATAAATCTACCATACTAAGGCTGATATTTTTTGGGGGACAATATTACTAAAATTGTTATTTCAGATTTACTGATGATGATATACAGACAGTACAACATTGTTTCAAATATACCTCTTCTGTACTAACCAGTACATTAGCTGTACAAAATGAAAGGAGGTTGAAAAATGAAACACAAGTAAGTGTTAATAAAGTTGTTCGTTCTATCTTAAAAAATAACAAATCCGGTTTACTGTTTGCACACTTCCTAAACTGAACCTTCTTTGATGTACCATTCACCAGATCAAGTGCACAATCAGGTATATGAGCCAGTCACATGTTGTGTTGCAAAGGCGGGGTGGTTTTTACAAGGTTTCCTCTCGGTTTTCTACTATAATAAGGCTGCATACAGTGTGAAGTGGGCAATCTGTCAACATATAAGTGAAATACCCTTGAGGACGACGTTAAACACCAATCAAACAAACTGTTTGCACAAGGTAAAACCTTGAAGGCATTTACTATTATTAATAAAAGTTCCTTATATCCATCATTCATTTGACCACATGTTCTTTTTTGTTTTTCCCCTAAAACAGTTATCTATCACCTAATTAATCAAATTAATTCATCAGAATTTCCTGTTTTGTTCACCAAGATCCAGATGCTGACTTGTACATCCTATCATATTTTTTTTATTAAAATAGCAGTATATCTTCATGTTGTGAATGTTAACAAGCATGTAAATTATGCCAGTCAATTAAATGTTTACTACTTGATATACTTCATATTTGGCCCTGTGATTAAGGGCCATTTGTTTGAAGAGTAGCACTACTGTCTTTACTTGGCACTTTTGGAAGATTAACTTTCCATCATTATGGAAATATATCTTGGTTGTACTATAGTCATTTATTGTTGGATTACCCAACCATTATATGAGGGAAATACCCTTAAGCAAGGAGTTAATCACCAACCAATCATTCAATCAATTACTTCATATTTTATATTTGAACAACTTTTGATGATTCTTTGTTGTAGACATTATTACAAGTGGCCAGAAACTTATTTACGCATTTAGGTGAGTGTCTTCATTCCACAGTACATCTTCCTCTTTGT
>JAVFBW010167421.1:0-11326 GCA_034783835.1 Mopalia ciliata
GTTCCGACTCCCTCCCTTCACAGACTCGCAGTGCATGGGCATACCAATAGTTAAAATCTATCTCGAAGACAAAAACAGCCTATACTTTAAATTAATAAATTCATTATTCCGTAAACAAACATGCGATGTCGTCATACTTTCAATTTCCAAGTGGATAAACACACGATACATCCCAGCGTGCGATTGTTCATGAACCGAATTTCCGATTAAAACAAAAATCAAACATGGCAGCCTCCACTTCAAATTTTGTTTTTTTAATTTATAAAACATACAGCACAAATAGGAGTTACTTGTCGTGAACATAGTTTAAAACATGTCCACTTCACAATCGCTATAATTCATGGCATCAAAATATCATAAAAATTCTTTTGGAAGACTCTGCCGTGTTTTTTGCTGTTGTACAACTCAGCTGAGTCTGATGGCGTTGTCATGGCAGGGCGCGATGCCAGGAGAGGCGACTTCCAATGTTTGGTTGTTGACAGTTTACTGCATACAAGGGAGAATTTAGCAAGAGCCACAGTTAGTTTTGTAAAGACCTGTTGTCATTTTGACACCTGTCAAAACCCTCTATGCCCGCCGGCGGATCGGGTTTGGACTCGGTGTCAAAATGACAACAGAGGTCTTAAAAACCTAATCAAATCAAAGGAATGCTTCGTGTCGTACAGTGTTAGTGGGAATTACACCCAAGTGTTTGGACGTCGCGTCGCGTCCGGTGTGAATTGGGCTTTAATCTACGTGTTTAGAGTTGCGACTCGGGAGAAAAAGAAAACAGGCGTTTCAATAATGAGACATAAACTCTATGTCGAGGATAATTAAAGTAGGCCTATTTCCATGCAAGACTTGACCTAATGTAAGTCCTTTAATATTTATTTGAATCATATATCATGTCAGTGGACAGATTTGCGGCGAGACCATCTTTTCAGTCGCGTTTGAATAGCGATTTTTCCGTCTTGGATTATAACTGAGACCATATGACGTGATAAGTTTCTGTGTTTATTAGCTTTTTTAAACGGTAATAACAACATCTCCAAGGTTCAGAATAACTGGTAAATGTACAGATTTACAATATTTGTCTTTTTGAAATGCATAGGTTAACAACACACATGACCTATATATAATTGGTAATAATATATTTGCGTTATGTTTTTTTGCATATTCCTATATCCGTTTCTGAAAGACTTTTCGGTAAATCCTCAAACAACAACAACAACAACAAGGTTAATATCTGAAGCTTCTCCAATAAACCAAAACGGCAAAATATGACACTGGCTTTAAAGGGCTTGGAAGACTGATAAGTTAATCAAATGTAACGTTGTTACTTTTCACTTATATATGTATGATATAATGATTTGGTTAGTAGAAATACAATTATTGAGCATGATACCAAATGATTACAGAGAAATGGTGTGGTAAAATATTAGAAAAAAAGAGAAAATAAAGTTCAATGCAAAAAAAGGTAGGGAAACATTTTCAAGGAGAATTGAGACTGCTTGAAGGAGGAAGCAATGTACCAACAAAGTTGATAACCAACGGCCGGCTGTTCGAAGCTCCGTTTGCCTAACAGATAGTTAGATCAAGTTGCGTTACAAAGAAATAGACGTCACGTCATAATAGAAATTCATTGTAAATCAACGTCCTGTAACTGACCGTGAAGTTAGCTTAGCTTTGGGCAACCAACCCGAATGCTTGACGGTCAACCTCAGACCGTCCCATGCCTACATTTAATATATGCCGTTGAGGTGTGGGGTGGGAGACAACTCGTGTAACTCGACTGCAAAATTTGTTTTAGGGCCTATGAATTTATCGGAGCTACATTCTCTTATTTTTATTTGCTGAGAAATGTAGATAATAGTCATATGAATTCGTTTATGTTAAACAATGATTATTAAACCAATTGAGTTTTATTGTTGCGGTTATTTACATTACTCTATTATCATAACAGGAAGTCGACCTCTTTATTAAACAAGTCCGCAAACATTAGCATTGTATTGTATTTATTTGACTAATTCCGTCAAAAAATATTAAAAAGTTTGAGAACATTCTGGCTTAAGGAAAATTACCAGCAGATGGTTAACAGATGGGATAGTCCAAGGTTGTCGTTTTTTAAATTAGTTGTAATCCATTAATAACAAGTTTGACGGCCTGAAATGACATTTTAAAGGTTTTTGCAAACGAATATAATAGTCACGTAGTGTTAGTTTGATACGTCCAAGGTTAATGAATTTAAAATTTATTTCGTTTAATCGTTCCCTTATGCCAATATCTGCTAGCCATTTCTGGCTTAGGTAAAAAAGAATTACAGATGGTTCAGATGGTTTCGGATAACGTCAAACCGATTAATATTTGGTGATGTCTAGGTAAACAATGGAAACAAAACGGCAACTTAATATTAAGCAACGCGTTAGAATCGTTTTCGTGGCGTAAGCCGGAGAGGTTTGGACAACCCAACCGAGACAAAATCACTAGGGCCAATGTTGTGATAAGCAAAATGTTTAGGCGCCTTATTATTCAAAGCAAAATTTTAAAACCACAACAACCTTCAACCATGATTGCCTTTTTTCTTCAGGTTAAATCTGAGGGTACCGAATGGAATTTCATCTTTTCCCCGGCGTCATCTTTATGTGTTTCGGCAATTTGTTATTCTGGATAAGTTGGTTTTCGAAACATTCGAAGCAACCTTCATTAAAAACAAAAGCAAACACGGAACGCTATGCAGCTTATAAGAACCATTTAACCGCACAAATATTAGAGGTGAATTATTGTAGAAGATTTATGTTGAGAATGAAAAACATTGTCTGCTCGTTATCATGTTTACAGAATGGTGTACTAGCTCTGACTAAGACAAGATAGAGTCCATGGCTATATATAGATGGAATGGAATGGATGAGCATGTACGAAAACATGGGTAACTTAACGTAGCATGTAGAACCACAGAAGTACTATATGTATCTAGATTTTGTCAATAAATTAAAATCCAACATGGAAGAATCATCACCATGGAAATCTCAGAGGTTCTTTTCTATCACGAAATGCATACCACTGATAGGAGATTATACTCGCGTATACTCTTGAAGAATGTCCATATGGCTTTGATCAACTTAATCAGAAAAATCGATCATGTCAACAAAACTGATTTTCAGCTTTACTTGCAGTTATTCATCTCTTTTAGAAAACACCACCTTGTCTCTTTTTAGCGTGTAATTCGCACACTTCGAAGAACCATGCCATTTTCCTGTAGTTACTTTTACACAGTTTTGTTCTAAAATATAATCCCAGATACCAAGAACACCATGTTCGCATTAGTTTCATTCAGTAAAATACTCGCACACGGCTGAGCCCTAAGAAAAATAACACAAACTCGGAAAACAGCACCGTCCCTAACCAGTAGTTTATCTTCGGCACACCTTTATTGTAACGATTATGATCCCGGGGTCCATACTATTGACGCCCACTTATTGACGTTAGTTGCGTCCATAGACAAGCTGTAGCTCTCAGAGAAAATTTATTTGCATTCAGTGACCTTTTTGTTTGCTTTTGCTCGCATGTCCTTCGAGTAATTATCTTAATCGGACTTTAGTTTGTCAGTCAACTGAATAGTTTTTTTCCAAATCGGCAAATTAGCGTACTTCCAATGTTATGGTATCTACACAGTAGACGATTGTTGCCCTAGTGAGCTTAACGGTGCGACATAGGGACTAGACTTGTGTCAAATTAGCGTACTTCCAATGTTATGGTATCTACACAGTAGACGGTTGTAGCCCTAGTGAGCTTAACGGTGCGACATAAGGGACTAGACCTGTGTCAAACGGAAGAAGCTGTTGCCAAATTCAGTTATTCTGTGTTGCACCATTATTTCTATGTCCATATAGTCGAGCATTTAGAACTTACAGTCATAAGAATCTGTGTATCCACTCTTCTGCTTTGTAAAATATTATTTTCAGTCACTACTTGAAAGCCACAGGTATTTGCGAGAAACCCTCAAATTACACAATGTTTTCTCAAACTAGGATAACCTCCTTCCTTCACATAATACACCGGTTTTTTTTAACAGGACTGTCATCTATGCTTTTTTTTAAAAATAAGTTATCTTTGCTAACGCACTTCACAAGCGTGTCTTACCTAAGTTGAAGGTAACGTAATTGTCCTTGCCCTGCGTTCTAAAGGGCTCGCATTGCAAGTAACACAGGATTTCCTGCTCTTACTTGTGAGCACAGTGTGCAACACAGCACAGGACATTTAAATGTTAAGTATAGAACAGTGCAATATATTCACCAATCTCGTTCTCTTCTGCCACAGTACACTCTTTTCGCAGGACCCTTGTTGCTACTGCAGAATGGTCACCTACAATCAGTATATCTCCAACTCTTTAGGGCGTACTTGATAAATAGACGATAGGAAATGTTGCCTTGCCGGTTTATTCAGGTGCGTACTGATGTCGATCTACAAACATCATTTTTGTTCTATAGCCATCATAACTTGTTGAATGCTAGCTATATTTGAAATCACAATCACAGGTAGCAGGCCGCTTGTAAACTCTCCTCGCCTTACGTGGTCTTCTGAAATCGAATTCTAAGCAACACTTTGTTCCGGAAAAGATAGCATCTGAGCACTTCAATGCACACACGTTGTCTTTCTGTGGTGTGTGGCGATTGTCTTTTAATACATTGGAAGAGTATGTGTTGTTGTTGTTGTTCTCCTATAACAAGACAAGGCATGCCGAAACATTATTTGAGCGAGTCCAATAATTCGAAAGTAAGCTAAAAAATGTTCCTAAGGTATTAAACAATGGTCAACAATATATCCCTTTCGCAGTTTTTTGGGAAGCATCTGGATAATGAATTCCACGTCGATTTTGATAGACAATCCTGCAAATGTTACTCGGAATCCACTATCACCAATATCACAATAACTCATGGAGACTCCATAATGCTTTGGATACATGTGAATGAATGCACGTATATAATAGATATAGTTAACTAAACTGTCAACTTTTCTGTACTAAGAAAACTTACATCATCTGGTTTACCGATCCACAGTTCATCTTTATTTCTTAACGTTACAATTTTCGGTTACGGTTTTCACGAATCGCTTCAAGAAGTCCAATGTTTGTGAGGTGTCATATGGGATCTTGGGGACAGGCCTCGCTTGTCACCTTGTTACAACATGTGGTATACCGTCGGAAGATTCGTCCTCAAGCACTTGAGTCCTGTACAACTCTTCTGGGGTCTGTCCGAGGTAAAAATACAGAATTCCTTATGTCATTGGCCATTTTGGTAAAGATCCCGGCTACAGAAGCCAGATTAGGTCACATGACACTCAGCGATATATGTAAATCAAGGATACATGGCAACTTATGATTGGTTCTACAGCGAACCAGAAAAACGTTATAATGTAACTAGAAATCTTAGCTGATGATTGACTTGCTGTGAAATATTTAATATCTTGTTGGTGAAAAGTTTTTGTCCAGGCTTATCTGTTCCTAAGGACAATACAAAATAAAGAAAAAAACATAGCATGTGTCACTTAACCTTTAAAATATTTTGTTAGTCTTACATAAATTGTAACTAAAGTGACACACAAAATTAAATCAGTGAAAATTTTAGAGGTTACAACTTTAAATTATCTGAATTATTGTAGGCAATCACATCATGCGGGTGCTCATCAGAACAAAAAAGAGGTAAAGTTTTAGACAAAAGACGTGCATTACATATTTCGTGCTTGTTCCAGTCATGTAAAACAGAGCAACATTTTTACCAAACTAATATCTTTGCTTACAAAGTTTCCAAGGAGATATGCAAATGAAACCATGCACACAAGCATGCCACTTGAGCTGTGTTAAATAAAACAAATATGCAACACAAGAGTTATGTCCCTTTTTCCAAAACGTCAAATTCGTAACGATATCGTTTGAAGGTTGTCCTTGGGTATGGACCTGGGGTAGTAAATAAAACTACCAAGACTTCCAAATCTCACAATAACAAAACGTCCTAATGGTAGGCAAACTCACTTGATAATAAAGTTTTGATTGAACACATCGTGCATACTGTGGTCCGTTTCACAAAGTGACCTTAGCTTATGTTAATGCAATTGCCATGCTTACCAGAACTGAAGATACAGCGTTGCCATTGCAGTAACGTTGAACGTAAGCTTTTGCGACGATATTGCTTTGTGAAATAGGCCATAGAACGCTACTTTGGTCGGTGGATTCCCCTAGTGGAGACACGAAATGCACAGTCACAGCAAAAAATTTTCTCCAAACTGATCACACAAAAAAACCCCGAAAAACTACCCACGGAGGATTTCTCCCTGTAGACAACCAAATCTGATTACATCTGGTCTTAATTATTCAATTCTTTCATTCAATTTATTTTTTTCCCAATTTATGTGAGTTAAAAAAAAAAAACAAACAAACAAAAACTTCAGCTTCACAATTAACAACACACACGGAATTAACAGGCCTTATCGGATAGCGACCCCCGTCTGCCTAGAGCGCAGCTTTCAGCCGTCCTTCCTGACACCGCCATCAAGTGAAAGTACTACTTAACAACCGTGTCGAAACAGACAGCGAAGCCACCACATCCCGGCTATATGACTTTGTCAAGATTCGACAATTTGGGATTAACGGAACTAAAAACACATGACCCACCAAATGTTATCCAACGAATAAGATCCATTAAAATCCTTTAAATCTAATCTTGTCGTGTTAAAATCGTGAACCTTGTTTGATATAATATGTTGTAAAGTACAGTAATGTACTAGTAGTTGATATAATGATAATAAAATTAAATCAAAACGCAAATCAAAGCAAGAAAACACAAATTACAACACTTTTACAGCAGCATGTTAATAATGCATATGCTACATTGATTACGAAAGGCGCGTAATCACAGTTGCCTTTGGTTTTTCAAAGTGTAATTGATTTACGATATAATGGTCACTGCTCGCGGTCAAAAGACAATCCAACAAAACATTATGGGATGGAAACTAAAGCCAAACGGTCATGCGCTGAATATTTATGGGAAACTTACTGACAGGGCGGATAAATGATATACATAAACGATCTAGTTTGTCCATATTCAGGTTTATTTACGATAGCCATTGTCTGTGTTGTTTACAGGCCTCAATGCCTTTATGTTTTAAACTTAGAATTTAATCCAGATGTAAAATACAAACGACGAGTAATATCGCCATATGTTTTCCTAGCTTCACGTTACATGATAAAAATTATTATCATACCTGAATATAAAAGCATTTGAATGCAAAATGGCGATAGTTAAAAACCTTAAATTTTGAAATTGTTTTCTTTGCTCGCATTTATTCACTATTACATAAATAGTTTGTCAAGCCCGATTTGGCACATGTCTAATTAAACGATTGATTTTGTTGATTTAGTCTAGATTTCGTTTTAATACATCTGTTGTCTCGCTGTTTTGATAAAAAAAACAACAGAATTTCTACTCCCGATTTGAATTAAAAGTATCCTTGTGATAGTTTTACTGTTTAACCAACTAAGAATATCTAGCTTTGCGAATGTCTTAGTTGAGCAAGGTATTCATGTTCACTTGGATTGCATACTCAATAAATTTTGACTACATTGACTGTTCATTTATGAAATTAAAAACAAAAACAAAAACATGCATTTTGTTTCAAAGGAAACATACACTTCAATTCTACAGCCTATTTTTGGCAAGTTTCAATCTGCCGATAAAATTTCCAAGTTTCAGAGGTGTTGTATTTCTGACTTTATCTGATAAGAAATAATTTATCAGCTCTGTCAGTATTTAATAAATATTGAGTTTGTTGTTAAGTAAGGATATCTAGTCTACATATAGAAACACGCGCAAACAATTGCAAATTTCCAAAAATGCTTTGCATAAAAAGTTCACTAATATATTTCACATTGCCAGCAAAACAATTTACTCACCCTATATTAAATTAATTTCCATATTGAAAATGGAATTCCGAAAATTGATTGCAAAAAAAAATTGACGAAGATATTCCTGAGAGTGTTATGTTTTTGTGAAGTTTCCTATGAAATGAAAATGGGGGGTAAATGCCGAAACAAAAATGGATTGTCGCCCTTTGCATAGCTCTCCTCTCGTCACAGCTCCCATTCCCGCAGCGAACTCTGAAAGACGAGGCAACTGTGGTAGACAGCACCATTTCATTGAATAACACTTACTAATTACAATAAAACCAACCAAAAAAATGCTAGTACAACAACGTCAACACTGCAAGCCTTAGTACATTAATTGGCTGCTCCCGTTTTCTGTCCAAAATATAGGGGTCATTATTTGGTAATTGTGTCCAATCTGCAAAAGTTGGTCCCAAAAGACAAAAGCTTTTCTTCCTTGCACAAATTCAGACAGCAATTGCAAGCCAGGACTTGTACAATCAGGACGACCCAGGTCATTTATACAATGATTTAAGGACCGTTCACTTTGACAAGCTTACGGCTTTATCAGATTTTAGTGCTGCATAGTCTACAACTTTAGTCGTTGAGCCGACTAAACCTCAAATGTGTTTTTCATTTTGTCCAAAACATGGCCTCAAATTGTTGTATTTACAAGCATGCCATTGCTGTAAATTTGAAATTATTTAAATAAATTAACAAAGGGTACAAACGCATACATTTGAGCGTTGGTTAAGCGAAAGAAAGAATTTAAGAGAAGAAGGGTGTGAAATAAAACGTAACTTTAGAATTAAAAAGCAGCAGGGTATACGTGCAAGAGATTGAGGTTGTTGTACTAGACAGTATCATGTTTTTTCATGTTGTAAGCTTTAACATACAGGAAGCAAATAAACTTTAACTGAATGGCTTAACTGTCAGTTTTATTAAAGTTTCATTGTTCATTAAACCGTATATAGTATATATAAATAAAAAATTCAGACAAGACAAATTCTGTATTGTATTTAAGACTTCTTAGAAAGCAATCTATTATAGCAATGTGAGAAAAGTAATAGGACATAGGCGTGACAGTGATGAATATGCCAATGGTGCATTCTCACGAGTCGATTTGTAGTAACAGGGGTTTCCCCTTATTTGCGGAATTTTGATTGGTCGGTTGCTTTGAGATTTTTCTCTCAGCCAATTAAAATGCCGCAAATACGGGGAATCCCCATACGTTGTTATTATAAGTCGTATCGTGAGGATGCCTTTACACATTACAGATACATTGGAGGACTACAAACAAGGAACAGCATGGTGAATACATAGGCTTCGTGGACATTTGACAAATTCAACAAATGTTTCACTTAAGATAAACTTTATGACTGTATGACTTCAATGCCTGCACAATCTGGTACACGATGGTCTATGCTATTACAGCTTATATTTCCATATATCAATTGTTGAAATGCCCAACAAGATGTTTAATTCGGCTGCTACAAGCTGTTCATATGCTAGTCTACACATTGGAAAGTCAAATGTGACGGTAATGTAATATTTGTCGATTGAACACAATGTGAGCCTTGTTTGACACGGCTTTATATATTATGAACACCTATCATTCAAAGTTTATAACTAGGTTGGATAAAATTGGGAAAGCCTGTGAAGCAATTTAAACCATTTATTATTTCTACAAGGATTGTTTTGTGAATCTTCAGCGTGTAACAATAATTGACCACACACCACAAACTTGCTGTGTTGGGGGAAAATGTTCCGCCAGTGCTAGATAAAGACTGATTCGTTTTGTGATTTTGAATCAATGGAAATATCAAAAGCTGTGATCATCCAAGAAGCTTAAAGAGAGCAGCAACAAGACGATTGTTGTGGAGTTGCCGGGATATTTACAATAATTTCTATTTGAGTATCACGTGATAGGTAAAGTTGTTTACTTTTATTGACCTTTGATCCTATAGTTGCGAGGTATTGTACGAGTTCTCACCGTGTTTAATATCTAAATCAATACCTCCTAACATGATTAAGCGTTTTAGGTACTGCTTAGGGTAGACCTAACAGTACACTCTTAGAACCGTATGACTTCCATATACAACCATCGTCTTTTCAAAAGATATCCTAAAAGAACCATAAGCGTAAGTGTAGTTTCTAAATGTTTCACTGGCGTTGAAGAGAGACGTTCACCATGTTCAGACGAGAAAGGAACCACCATGTGGGTGAATCCACCTCCCTAAAATTTGTGGTATTGGCTTCGTGTAAAGATCAAAGAGATGACTATTATGATTAAAATAATCATATCGAACAATGTGCACAGTCTTCAAGCCAGTCATGATCAGTCACCAGAAAAAAGGAACAGAAAAAAAGAGTTTGATTGGTATTTAACGCCGTGCCTAAAAGCACTTCGAGTAAATAATCATTACAAAAAAAAAGAGCCATTTCTTGTGAAACATTATGATCTGTTTGAAAAATATTCTTCCTCCAGTGCTCAGTAAAATCATTAACATGAGAGGTTATTTAGTACTCGACAACATCTATCACTAAACAAGAAGTGGTTATTCAGAAATGAATAGTTTATTTTTCGTGTTGTAAAAGGGAACGCCAACATTAAACGATATACCAGAAGTTGACGGAAAACACAACGACTCAAGCCAGTCGATAGAATCAGTCATACAAATAACATGATGAAACTGTACCAAAGACATGGTCACTTATATAACACCTTGCTACAGGCAGAAATTAAAACATTCGGAAGGCATTGGCATGAAGTGAACAGAAACGTTAAATCAACTCCAGGGAGAGTTTCTATAAGCCAAACTGGCCTAAATTATACATCGGTAAGGAGTTGTTGGCCACTCTGCATTATTGTGTTTATAGTGGAATATTGACATTCAATAGATTTGTCTCTTTGATGGATGAAAAGATAAACTGTACCACAGATATACTAGATTTGTTTCCGTTGAACACAAAGTGTGATTAACTGAAGGCTTTGGCCACATAGGCCTCTATGCAATTGGAGGCCCTCGTCCAGATCAATCCAAACAAGATCACCCAGAGGACAAAACGAGTGGATATCAATGTTCCAGAAGACGAAAATTACAAATGGAGAAGGATTCTGATAATATGTATTCTACATGGCCCAGTTGCTCAAAACCAAGCTTAATCTTCAATATATGAAATAATCACTAATTTAGGATTTAATATCGATCTTCGAAATTGCATGGTGTCATGTAATACAGGGATCAATTTGTTGGCTCTTTGAACACTTACTTTGAGAATAGAGGACATGAACAACAACAACACATATTATAGCGTACAAATGACAGTAGCTTAATATAGGGTATAGTGTTGTGTGCTATACAGACGATAACAACAACACAGACTTAACTACAATGAGGATTGCCAGTTGAAAAAAAAGGCAGATAATTA
>JAVFBW010167431.1:0-11326 GCA_034783835.1 Mopalia ciliata
GACAATCCGTCATCATATAAGTGAAATACCCTTGAGTACGACGTTAAACACCAATCAAACAAACAAACAAACAAATCGTATTGTCCTGGGGTTGTCTGAGGTAAAGAGGGACAGGAAACCGATATGTTTGTGATGTATTTGTATTCTCCTGCCAGTGTCCTGGGCCCGATTCTACAAAGCATTTTCTGACTTCAAAATGTTTGCTTTGTTTTACAGTTATACTTTTAATTATTACTTATACTCACATTATAATAATAATGCCTGCGTATTAAATGCTGTAATTCAAAACTGAGATATTTAAAGGCACTTGGACAATTTGACTTAAGTATAAAAATGCTTTGTGGAATGGGGCCCTGTACTCGTCTTGTGATGTGTTTGATTGTTGCCAGTGGTGTCGGGGTGGCTTTCTTTATCCATTGGGCTACACGCTATCATGTGCGTGAAAAACTTTAAGTACGGTGGTAAAGCCCAATCAAACAAACTATGTTTCTTGTATATTTTATAACACTTCTTTTCAAGCGATGAACTTTCAAGAATCACATTGCAATAGTTTTCAATTACAAGGTTCATTAACTTGGCACAGGAGAAATATGGTTTTCTCCATCCGAGTAAAACACTCAACTTTTCATGTTGATACTTATGCCTATAGTCAGTGTTGGGGTACAATACCGTCATATAGCGAAAGTGAAATGGGATTAAGGATATACGCACGATAAGCAAAAAGATATTCGTCAAACAGGGAATAAAATCTTTGTTCAAAACGGCCTAAAGTATACGCACGATAGGAAATACAATTCTCGCTGAACAAACAATAAAGTATACGCTCTTTACGGACTAAAGTATACACACGATAGGCAACAAAGTACTCGCTAAACAGGGAATAGAGTCTTTACTCCTCAGAGACTAAAGTAGACGCAAGGACGGGCAATAAAATTAAGTATTTTTTTAAATAGTTGCGGAGCACGCAATAAAGTCTACGCTTAATATTAACCAGTAAAGTATTCCCTTTCCGTCAATCAAATTAATAAGTGTTATGTAAATGCAATAACTCTGAGCCGAACCGCGACACAATATAGTGCCGTTGTATTGCTCTCTTATTTTCCCTATGTCATGACTATATTCATGCCAGCGTGTGGATATATTTGTAATGTACAGAAAGAAAATTTGCTTGCTTCCGTGTTGATATATATATATATTATTTATGCGGAACACACACTTCCAGTCACGTTCTGTGTAAAGAAACGGGCACTTTCTGTTGTTTTCCCGTTTTGACAGAGCGCGAAAGCAATTTTCTCATTTCTTTACATAACGATTGGAACTATTTACTCTTGTGTTTTAGCGGTAAATTGTGAATATTTGTATTCTTCCGCTGGAGGTCTGTCATAGGCTGAACCCGTGGGTTTATCAAAGGTCATCGGTTACAGGTGTAAATCTGGCCGAAGGTGGGACACACGGCTTAAAACTACACCTGTTACGTGCTCTCATACACATAGGCTTTCATGTTTAGCTTGTTGATTTCTGCTGTGGTTTTCAAACTTTTGACACTATGTTTTATATATGATAACAAGATAATTTCATTCTACCGTAACAAATACATAAATTGTGGTTTATAAACTCACTGTCAATGTATACTCTTACACATGCTTATGTATGCGGTTTATTATAACTTATTTAAAGTTTTGTTTGCCTGCACTTGGATTTTCTTAATTTTTGTTCCGCGTGTTAATTCCATTTCACTCTGGCAAATGCATATATATATTTGTGGTTATAAACTAAATACAGTTGTCAATGCAAAGGCCTAATGTTACAAATACATATAAATGTGGTTAATTGTAATCTATTTTGAGTTTTATTTGACAGCACTTTGGTTTTCAAACATTTTGTTTTTATGTTTTCGTGTTGGTAACATACATTCCATTGCACCCTTACAAATACATATATTTGTGTTTTACTATACCTTTTTACACTGTCACTATTCTACCGATAATTGCTAACAATTATTAAATATGGTAGAAGAGTGACTATCTGTCCCTATCTATAAAAAGGTGGGGTTTTTTAAAGATATTTAAAGATGTAGTCATGACGCCATCTGTTCTAATTGGATTGAATAATTGCAGTTTGAATAGTTTATAACTTAAAAACTCACGCCGTATGGTGCATTGTAAAGGCATTCGTGGTCAAGTGGTCGTGTCGTGGGGAGAGGCACTTGTCACTATCGTCACTGTCAAGCGATCATTTCCTCTTCACTGTAACATTGTCACATCAAAAAGAAATTCTTGGCCCCTTCCGAGTCACTGTGTTTAATACAAATAGCGTTTTAAGCTTAACTATCTCTGTGTTGAATGACCCTGTAACAAATGAGCCGTATAATGTGCAGATAACTTTACGTAAGAGTTTTGTAGAAGTACATGCACATAAAGGACATTGGACATTTCCTATTGCATCTTCTCGTCGCACCTTTAAATAGCCACTTAGGTTGTCCAATTGCCTTTTCAGTCTTTGGGAATCTTGAGTGTTTTATTGGAAGAATACAGTGAAATCGTTACGTTCTTGAATCACATTACAGATTTCTTTTGTCGCTTTGATTCCAGGGTTCCGTTGACTCGTCCAGATTCTTTGGAGTGAATGAGTGATCGACAACGATCAGAGAAGGCTGTCTAATCGTGTTCTTTCTGTAACACAATCAATCTGTCATACACCTCTATTACAGTCTTGCTGGTGAACACTTATGTCTATATTTTTTATATTATATATACAGGTTTTAAGCCCTTTTACTATGACTGAGAATTAAGTTGCAAGTTTGGTATATATGGTATATATAAATTCGGTGTTCTACGGCAAACCTTTGTTACTCAGTGGGTTATAGCGCTGTCCCAGCTAATCAGAGATCCGAGTTCAAATCCAGGTGAAGGCACGCGAAATTTTCTTTCGCTATAATAAATAAAAATATATAAACATTTCTAAAACTTAATTTTTTTAGAAAATCCCGTTAAGTTCTCTTACATGCTGTAATTTATAAGTCGTCAAGAGAAAAGATCAGATATTTTAGGCACAATATTTTGATACTCCTGTATAAGGATACTAACAAACCCGATGCTAGGCTGGTCATATTAAATACAAATGGATTATTTCTTTTTAGACCATTTGCCTGGTTCTCAATTGAAACCCAGATGATGTATACAAGGTTTGAAGAGTTTGAATCCAATAAGGCTAATTCTCTTCTTATCGTTTTTGTTTGGTTTCCTCTTTAGCGGGAAGAATTTGTGTTTTTTTCCATCGACATGTTTTCAAAACGATCTTTAACCAAATGGTCAGGAAGAGAGGATTGGTAACCTACGGAGCTCAAACGATTGTTGGTTCTAAACCGAAACGGAATTTGAAGTTAACCAACATATCGTTTCAAACACTTCTTACAAGTCTTATGTCACATTTTCTGAATCACACTTTAAATTGTCTACCAAATAATAAACATTTCTAGTTTGTTGCATTTAGTGTCCATATATTTTGAGGACCTGTCTGACATTGTACGGGACCATTGTTGTTTTCTCGTTTAGGAGCTGAGTCAAGATCTTGGCCTTTGATATAATAGTTCGTTGGCTAAGGGTTTGGGATTAAATGCGGCGAAGAAGTCAACTTATATTTCCTCATCGATGGTAGCGAGAGTGCTACAATTCCTGTGAACCCTTATTATTTTAGATTTTTTTTTTTTTTTTTTTTTTTGCATGGATTAGTTTGTACGTATCTGTAGAATACATTGAAATCCAAAATCCGTGTTGCATCTAAATTAAGGTACTTGTACACGGTAACGTCTAAAAAAATCTGCACTATCACGGATGATAGTAGGCTGGAGTTTAATGTAAGGGCAATGCTGATGTAGAGTGGCTATCCTGATATCAATGTCATCTGTGAAATAATGCCAGAGGATACATATTTGAAGTTTTTAGGATACTATATCCCAGGTTAAAATTTATCCTGTCAACTTCCTAATAAACATGAAATGCATGTATTATCGTGTATATGTGTATTAAGATGTGTTACTAGTCATTAGTAGCATGTATTGGCGAGACAATGAGCCTGTTGTTTGCAGGACGACATCCTCTCGCTTAGGACTGTATGTTCCAAATTCAGGGTACACCACCCTGATTTTATGGTAAACAGCCGTCATTTTAGGATACACCATCGTAATTTTATGGTACACTGCCGTCGTGCAAGCGGAATGTCCTATAGTTCGACGCTAAGCATTATTCAGTCGACCTTACGACGGACCGAGAGATAAGTTCTTCTTATATCAGCATTGATTGGAAAGACCATCAACTCTGTATGGCGCCATTTCTGCCAGGATTACATATGTCAACAACCTGAAAATTCTGATCTAGAAAATAAAGTCCTTTATAGGTTTTTGTCTAATCGAAGTTGATATGATTTGTTAATATAGCCTTTGTAGTCCAATTTTAACTGTGACACCGTCTATATTATTTAGAGATTTTTTTTATCGAACTTTTCTGGATTTTCTACCGCGAACCATACCAAGGTTTATTTTTGGAGACATTTTAATATAGGTAATAGAATTCGACGTTATCTATATATTATCTGATGGTACATTATGTATTTATTTTATATTAAGTGAAAATCGAACATTATGCTGAAAGGTCAAGTACCTTATAAGGTCAAGGTCATTCTGATTCTTATATCAGGTCAATCGATGTAAAGCTTATTTGATATGGCGTTTGTTTTTCTTAGGTTAAGCTGTATTTAATCTAATGTCTACAATTGCAACATATAAGTTCTATATAAAAAGGCCAGTGATAGCTATATGTCTTGTTTTGAATTTTTTTTTTTTTTTTTTTTTTCGTTTTCTGTTCCATAATATATATTCCACTGTACAACCATTGATGCGTTTTCTCAATCTATTTGCCCTTGGCATTTTTTTTTTTCTTACATGTTCTATCAATTATCATCGATTTATCAACGATATAAGATTGCATTTCCCTGACAAGCCCTCGTATTGTTACGATGACCATGTTGGAATTCTTTTCAAGAGGTCATATATTTATCATTTGTAGTGGTTGCCCGGAGGTGGTCATTCTCTTGTTATTGGAGGCTAGAAGAGTGTGATGGACTTTCTCTCAAAATCAGTTCTAGATAAGCGAGACGGTCTCAGGTTTGAGGCCAGATTCCTGTGGTGTAATCAGGAATTCTTTCCCCTTCTAACAAGTCTCAAATCGATTTTTTGCACGCGAATAATCTAACGAACTCTAATAAGTGTAGTGACTGAAAACAAGAATACCGCTCGGCATTTCCCTCTCCAAAATTCCATCAGATAAAAACGGTAACCATGGTTACGTGACAGTGTCGAATCGAAGCGAAAATTTCAACCATGAGCAGGTCTCTAAATGAAGCTACCATTGCTAAATAAAAAATAAAAAAAATACAGGAGAAAAGCTCGAAGAAGACAAATCTTGCGAGTGGTTGAATTGAGCTGGACTTGGCTAAACCACTTAGCGATACTGTTGACAAACGGGAAGTAATATCAGGGAATCGAATTTAGTCACAGACAGGTTTTTCACGGACAGGAATTCCTTCATCAAATACTGTAAATGCATTAATTCTCTATAGTGTGCTCTTCGATGACGAATCCTGTTTTTTCTTCTCATCTGAGCAAAATACATGTACAGCGCCCTATTATGTCCGTATATATATATATATATGGTTCGCTTTTCAAGGCTTAGACTGTATCAATTTACTTGAATATCTCATTTATTGTTGGTTTATCTTTCACAACATTGCCTCAAACAGACTTTGTAGTTTTCATATTTTGATTTTGTTGTGTCTGATGATGATATGCAATATTTACCAGTCCACGTGGTGTGCAATTAAAGTTAAACCAAGTGAAAACGTTACATATTTGCTCAAATTGACGATTCTTTGCCTTCAAGAAAGTTTGATATATATTTAATTTGTTGAATGGCCGTCACTAGCGTACAAACTCATTCCCCTTTTTGGCGTGAAAGGTTCTAAGATTTTCAATAATATATTAATATATGTATTAATTATCTTGCCGTCACTTAACATTACAGCGCTCTCAGGCTAAGGACAATTTGTTTTAAGAGTAGCAATGCTCTCTTAACTTAGCCTAGCATTGATGGGAGATTAACTGTCCAACGTTATGGAAACGCTTCACATCTTGGTTGTGCTAGTGTCAATAATTGTTGGAATACACCGTTGTCATATAAGTGAAATGTTCCTAAGCGTGCCCATAAAACACCAACCAATCAATCAATCAATCAATCAATCAATCAATCAATCAATCAATCAATCAATCAATCAATCAATCAACCAACCAACCAACCAGCCAATCAACAAATCAATTAATCAATCAATCAATCAATCAATCAACCAATCAATCAATCAATCAATCAACCAATCAATCAATCAATATAAATAACTAAATTATATTATTTAGCTATACTGTACTGATTATTTTTCTAATAATGTTTTTTATTAAACACATTTAGCTTGTTTTTTGGGTATTAAGTTACAGATATTAATTTTAAAACCGCTTTGAAAACTGCTTTATTACGGTTAATTTTAAGATAGTCCATAAAAATACGCAAGTCGATACATGTTTATGGAGTCTTTCGGTTCATTAAAAACTCCACATTGTAACGGGTTGTAACTGTTATATGAATCACAGTTTACATGTGATTTAAACAATATATGCACCGACCGAACTATTGTATCGACCAGCTTCCATTATTTTGTTTTCTTTTAATGATTCAAGCAATATATACAAAAGTACTAACTTTTGTTTACTAAAAAAGATATATATTTTACCATCAAAATGAATATATTTTTCTACATCGCATTTCATCAAAACCTGTGACTTTTGATGTTACAAAAAATTTGTTTAAAAATATCAATACACGCACAATGCCTAATACAGAACACAAGTTGTGAGTTAAAATAAATTTGTTTTACGAAATGCGACTAAATTCTGTACTGTTAATTATATATATCAAGAGATTGAGTTTATTTAATTTCTTTTATGAAACATATCCAGGTAAATATACCTGAAACCTGTAATTAGTATAAATATTTTTATATTTTAAATAAGTATAAATACTAATGCAAGGCGAAACGTAGTCTAGCTGGAGTGTATGTTCTGTGGTAGAGCTTTCTTTACAACATCAGTGAATGACATGCGCTTCACTCCTTATCGAACCATGCAGGGCGATACATTTCTAGTCTGTGTTTGCGATATATTGGTTCACAGTCTGCCAGCATTAGGACACAATAGGTCGGATATTAAAGATTGGCCGATTGATATATATTGTGGAAATTATATTTATTCGGCTAAGTATTATACCTTAATTATTATCTTTGACAGTTCACTTCCGTATCATTTTGTCAAAGTTTGACATTTGATGCACATAAGTTTAATGCGAAATTAAACAAGTCTATCAGAAGCGCGTTGTAAACGGTTGCGCGAAAGAGCTACGGCGTGTGCGCCTTGTCCAAATACACCCGCTTGTTTAAGGAGCATTGATATATACTGCCCGATACACATACGTTTACTTCGAGATAAATTGTCAAACAAGGCAATACTCAAAAGCAATAATTACATTGGAACAAGCTTGTAACGAGAACATATAAAATAATTATTATATCGATAAATAAATATTGTGGGAGAATGGCAAAACAACAACAGAAAAAGAAACACAATGCGGATCAATGTCTTTCTACTTGCAGTTGAATCTATCCGAAAATAATTTTTACATAATTTGGTAGAAATATTTAATTAAAAATGATGGATTGATTGACTGATTTAATGATTAGTCGCTCGATCAATAGCTTGGTTGTTCGATTGGTTGGTATTCAAGGCGTTGCTTCAATGCATTTCCCCAAGGTAACGAATAATAACGGCGTATACAGTGTAATTATTTACATAAAGAACATCCGTAAAAAGGGAATATTTTGCCTTGTTGGATATTACCTCAATGCTAAAAAAGCGGAAGATACTACGCCCAGCAAGGTTTGATGACATTCCAGGAACGTACAATAAAAGAAGTATATCGAAAACGAAATGTAGTCCTCATCGAAGATATGGCAAATGTAACACGAATATTTTTATGGCCGCTTTAAAAACCTGTTGTGTTTTAAGGTACATTGAATTAATTTATTGCCACAAAGGGATGCTTTTTTTTTACTCATGAAATATTGTAAATACCGATCAAAAAACAAATACACTGCGGATTTTGGTGATTCTGTTTTATTAAATGTATATGTACTTTCATTTGGAATAACACAAATGCAAGAAATTAAATAGTTTATAATTCGATTGAATATCATTCGAAAGAACTTGGCCTAACGTTTACGGAATAAAGGTTAGATCATGGCGTTTATTTTCTAGTTTTGGCAATTGCTCTTTCAAGGAATACGAAAATAAATTTGTACAAGAGGCAGGGGAGAATTGTGACGTCTTTGCATGGCTAAAATTATTATATTCAGCAACAATGTCAATAACAATCACTAGCGAATTTTCGCATGGAGAGTTGAAAACAATTATATTTTATTAACCCGAGTGTTGATCGGTGTCATTATTAAGCGAAAGTTTAACCCTATTCTATAGGAATTGTCGGGTAAACAGTAAACGTCCGTTTATCTTTACTGTCACCGGTTGCTTTTGGAAGGTTTGAGCAAGCGGCAATGTCCGTTTCATAGAATTACAGCACGTGAGGTCGCGCGCGGATCCATGGCAAAGCATTAATTATGTCGGTTTCGCGTCACGCCTCGTTGAATTTTATTACGGCTAATCGCTCTTTGTATCAGTGATTTGAAAACAGATCTCTAGATAATGAACCGCCCGTGTTCAGTTAGCAAACAGAGAGCATAAAACATTGTATCATTTAATTACAATTGACAACGTTTTTATTACGATTGCACAGGTAACAAATTCAGTTTTATTAACAATAACAAGAAGTCACCAAGGGCAAAACTATATATCCAGAAAAAAATGCTTTATTTCGCTATTAAAAGCAAATAGTTAACAAATATGGAATTCATCATACAATGCCTTACCATGAAAGCTACGAAAAATGATTTCTTAAATGTATAGATATACATGCATGAAAACTCTAATGAATGGCGAGTGTGTTCGGCTTGGATAGTTCATCCTTTTTTTAATTTTCGGTTTTTCATATTTTTCTTTGTATAATAAATAAGTAATATACCGGTAAATTAAACCCAAGCCGTTTATCTCCAACATAACTCAATGTATCACACAATAGTCCAAACATAACCAGTTATCAATAATTTTCCGATCTGCGATTATACTTGGGTAAGAATAAAAGCCGTCCGATCATGCTTTATTTTGGTTTATTTTGTGAGAGTTTACTGTATTGCTCAATGGTGTTTTTCACCACTCGCATGAGGGCAACCCAATACCATATAGACGAAGAAAACCATCCTCGATTTCGGAAGTCCTGAGACAGCTATACTTTTTTCAGCAAAAGTTCAATAGTAATATAAACCGTTATTTTAAGGTGACACTGCAGCTTAGACCGTTTATTGTCGGTTCTCTAAGCAGTATATCGCCACTCTTTCCCAAGCACATTTTTCTGTCTTAATAGTTGTAAGTATATCTATTCGTTTCCACAAACAAAAACAAGCTCACATCATGTGACAGTTCGACGAATTCAATGTCGATATCTAGAGTTGTTGGTTTCTCAAATTGACGCGTGTCACCTGTCTTTTCATGCGCAGTAGGCACACCATCGACACCTGCCAAAGCGATAACAATAAAATAGCTTGTTAATTGAACTGTTTAATTATACTTACCTACAGTATATTAGAATTTTATTTGCTGATTAAGATTGGGATATTCTATTACATTGTGCTAATGAATTATACGACTAACTAACTAGATACACAATTAAGAAGTTTGCTACATTTATGGATTATATTTCATAAATTTTGTTCAGCATGGTGGTTTTGGAGAAGAGCAGTTACAATTTATACTGTTTCGAATTGTTCTACGTTTAAGACGTCTTTTTATTTATTACACGCCGCCGTTGTGTTTATTTTCGCGACATGTATACATACGGTAAAAAAAGCAAGCATTCCAGTTGCACACACCTATGAATATGTATGATATTCAATTTTTATTTGTTTTATTTTTTTCCCCATGAATCGCATTAAGCGTCAGGCAATGTTTTGGTAGCTGCTTACTTAAGATAATTTCTTTACCAAGAGCTTTGATATTACAAAAGTAATGTATTATATTCAGTGTTTATTGTTCTGCAAGAGTAGTATATAGTAGTATAAGAGTATATATTTCCGCCCTTCACATAGGATTTCTAAATGAAAGCTGTTATATTTGACTATATGGTGTACTAGTACAACGTGTGTGATTATATCCCAGCCCATTCCACACGATTATAAATATTCATGTTTTGGTTTGTTTGTATTTTTCTCCATTAGTCGCGTTAGGTCTAAAGTTATTGCCGCGGTCATTGTTTGCTGTACATATTGTCGACTAAGAGCCTTCGAGTTTATAAAATGCTGCAGACCTTCGGAAGATGCTAACTCTATTGAGTCTATATATTGATAGAAGCTAGTTCATGTCTTATCATCCTATCTGAAACTCACGAGGATGGACAGTAATTTGCTCAGTAAATATAATCTTGCAAATCGAAAGTAACGGCACATGCACTGTAGCCCCGATTAAAATAGGAGCGTGTGTATATGCAATGCTCGGGTTAGGTTTTTTGAAACCTTCCCAACGATTTATCAATTGAAAAGGGCTGTCATTATACATAAAAAAACTTTGTATCAGAAACCATGTTTGCAAATGGATCTTAATTTAGACTGTTATGGGGATGGATAACTTTTTATAAATCCCATTTGTTGATATCTCCAAGGTGCCAAATCCTAAATATTTCTTTGCATGCATGATCCAGTTTAAAAAATAATTATTATACTCTAACACACAACTCATGGGCGAATATAATTATGTATATTTAAAGTTTTAGACCCATTCTAGTGACCTAAGATTATTCGTTACATTTAATGTTTTAGACCAATTCTAGTTACCAAAGATTATTCGTTATATTCAAAGATTTAGACCCATTCTAGTGACCTAAAATTATTCGTTATATTTAATGTTTTAGAAACATTTTAGTGACCTAAGATTATTCTTTATATTTAAAGTTTTAGACCCATTCTAGTGTAGTGACCTAAGATTATTTACTATATTTAAAGTTTTAGACCCATTCTAGTGACCTAAGATTATTCGCTATATTTAATGTTTTAGACACATTCTAGTGAC
>JAVFBW010167453.1:0-11325 GCA_034783835.1 Mopalia ciliata
AGCAGATTTGTTTGTGATGTTCTATATTTTTGTCCGTCGTCATAAAAGTTAAATACCCTTGAGTACGACGTTAAACACCAATCAAACAAACAAACAATCTTTCCCAGACTGTTATTACTAAAATACCAAATAAATGAGTTTTTGACAAATTTGAAGTCTTCCTCGGGAACCTCCTCTCCAACATGGTCCATGCTCTTGCTCGTGGAAAAAATAAATGAAAGGCTTGCATTTTCATTTTTTTTGTTGCCATTTTTGCGCCCAAGAGGTCCAGCAAACCTTTAGATTTGGAGAGTGGATTTTGATGTTAAGAATGAATTCTTTATTTCTCTTTACAGGTACACACATTCTACGAGGCAGTTGGTTTAATGATTAGTGCTCAGACGGACTCGATGGCTCAGGAACATTTGATAGAGAAATACATGATGTTACCTAACCAAGTCTGGGATGGAATCATCAATAGGGCAACACATGTAAGTTAAATGCTAAATAATGAGATTCACAGGGATTCACTGTGGTAGGTAAGTATATTAACAATGTCTGGGTTACATACTTGATAGGTATATTCTTGGCTCAATTTCATATATATTCAGGCATGAAATTTATGATGTATTCAGGACTCTAGTTTCTGGTATATTCAGGTGTCCAATTTGTTGTATATTCCTGGTCAAGTTTTTGGTTGATTTAAGGATCAAATTCAACAATGGATGGTTGCAGTAATATTGTCTGATATGAGTGATGCATTGTGAATTAGAGATGCAGCTAAACCACTAGTAATTTCCTGAACATTGAGCTCATTTGGATAGCTGCTGTGGCATAGTGTTGACCTGCAGGGTTTAGAGCAAGTTGCAATGAAAGTGTCAGATGTGTTGGAAGAATTGAAGGCCATGCTTGTGGAAGCCAACATTGAGGCAGCTCTGGCCACATTCTTTGATTCAACATTTGGTCCCTGAGAGATCGGGGGACTCGAGCAAAAGATGCATAATCTAGGTGAAATAACTGAACCACATCAGGCTTGAAAAGTGAAAGGTCATGTATTGTAGAACACTTACAAGATCTGCAAGATGACAGATTGTCCTAATTACCAGAGAGGCATTATGCTCCTGAATCGATTGCACCCCATCGCCTCTAGTAGTTTGGTGTATTTGTCCTTTAACGATGAACAGGTAATGCTTAACTCACAACAGTACAGAGAGGGCATTATACACAGTACCTGTCAAGAAGCTATGTTTGGCAGATTTGTATTGATCTTTTCAATTCTTTTCCAATAATTCTTTAATATGTATTTTGACAAGCTTTCTTCAAGGTTTACATCAAACAGCAGCAAATCACTGTTGTCCTACGAGTGAAACACACATCAAATAGATAACTTTAAAATATATGAGGACTTCTGCAGGTTAAGGCTTTGACAACAAAATAAGGATGTATTGAGTGATTTGTTAAAATGATATGTTCTATCCTTTCAGAATTTTGAGGTGTTGAAGGATCCTGATGCTGTCAAACAGTTGGGAAACATTTTAAAGACTAATGTGCGAGCATGTAAAGCTTTGGGACACCCATATGTTGTTCAGGTAAGGTTACTAATATTTTTAAACATCTTAAAAGCATGAAAACCTGGATAACTGCCTACTGAGAAGATCTTCCATGAACATTCTGACAAATTTTAAAGGATACCAACCACACGACAACTGAAATTAAATTTATTGTTTGAAGGTTTGATTTGAACAATCCAATATAGCTGAAAAAATCATTGTCCTAGTTTTGAAACCGCAGTATCCTGGCAGTGTCCATTACAATGGCCTATCTGGCATGCATCATACATGTTAATGTGAGATAGAAACCCATTTGTGTAGCTTCTTACTGTGTAAAATCCATTTGTTATTTGAAATCGAATGTGTATTGAATGATATAACTTGCGCAATAACCTATGTCGCACCTATCTCTGTGTTTCAGTTAGGTCGAGTGTACCTAGATATGTTAAATGTATATAAAGTGATGAGTGAGAATATCAGTAGTGCTATAGCAACCAATGGAGAGAGTGTCACCAAACAGCCTCTAATAAGGAGTATGAGGACTGTGAAGAAAGAGACACTAAAACTCATTTCAACCTGGGTCAGTCGATCCAATGATTTACAAATGGTAAGTAAAATATCACATAACTGTATAATTTCAGACCTTCTATTGTAACGGCCCCGTGAGGGAGCGGGTGGGCCATTGCCCTGCAGAATACTCCCTCGGCTTCCTCAGTCTATCGTAAGAGGCGAGAAAAGAGGTTGCTTTCTGTTGCCCTGGTGTTCGCGGAGCTAAACTGATAACGGGAAGCAGATTTGTTTGTGATGTTCTCTATTTGTGTCCGACGTCATATAAGTGAAATACCCTTGAGTACGACGTTAAACACCACCAAACAATTAAACAAACCTCCATCCCTTTCAAGGGACCAAAGCGGTTTTCCACAGCAACCGGCTCTGGTCGAATGAATTTGCTAGTATATGATTTTGGAGAGATGGGTTTAACCCTCTCGACTTCAATTAAATTGATTGGCTGTTCAAAAAGAAACTCTTGAACAGCGTCCCTTGTAGCCTTGGAATGGCGAGCCTTTGGGCCAGTTATTTTTTTTAGCTTTTGTTTCATTGTCAGATAGTATTACTTTGTTTGTTTAGCTTTTTGTAATATTTTGCGTCGATGCAGTGGTTTTTGTTTGTTTTTAGTTCACGTTAACAGCAGAGCGGTGTTCATGGATAATAGCAGAAGGGTGTTCATCACCAGTTGGCCACGTTAGAGGCCTGTGTAGAAACAGACACTTTCTTCGTGGCGTTGGCGTAGGACTGGCATGACCCTTGGACAACTGAGACAGACACAAGGCTGCGTGCCTCAATATAACTAACGTTCTTTTCAGACTTGACCACATGGATTCGCTCTCTTTTCAAATGACTACAGTCTTTGGAGGAGGTCATGTGGGCCTCATTGCAGTTACTACATTTTATTGTTTTGATTCAGTCAAAGCCCACAAGGTCATCTTCAGAGCAACGAAAGCAAACCAAACCACCTCTACACTGGGTCTTACCGTGTCCGAATTTCTGACACTGGAAGCACCTTGTTGGTATCTACCATCATCCTGTAAGGACCAATGTATATGTGGTCTGGCACTGAAGTAGAATCAAAAGTGATCAAGTAGGTGCTAAGTTTCATTATAGTACCATCCTTTTTAGTTGTGAAACGCTTTACATTAGTTATGCCTTGATCACCGAGCTCAGAGCATATCTCTTCCTCTGATAGATCAGATAGATCTCTGTCTCGGATGATCCCCTTACGGCTATTAAGGGATCTGTGTGGTGTTACGGCTACAGGTAGCTCTAAAATAATCTTTAATTTAAGAAGATTTACCGCTTGTTGCTCTCTGGTGCATTCCACCAGAATGTCACCAGACCGCATTTTAGTTACATTTTTAAGCGTTCCTGCTGTTGCTATGAGGGTCTTATTTAAAGCGAAAGGCGATATTTTTTACAAATGCTGACTCTCAACTTTACTCGAGATTACAATAAATTTTTCGTTTTCGTTTATAACTATTTCCATTACGTTTCTTTTTTTTTTTCAATATTTGTAAGGGTTGTTGAATTGTCATTTTATGGAGTTTAAAGCCTCACCACCTATGTCCCCCACCCGCCACGGAGTACCAATAAGGGTCAAACCTCCTCAGCGGTATCCAGAAGAGGTAGGTTACGAGGATTAATTAGGTGGTATACTTAAATAGGAAGCTTTAAAAAAGCAAATTTTTCTTTTGCACCCTAGTTAATTGACCCATGGGCCACCGCTCTCTGCAATGATCGTAAGGCAATGGGGATTGAACCTTTTTTTTATATATATAATTAACTTTATTTCTTTCAATTAGGACTAATTAATTAATTGAACAGATCGGGCCAATCTGACCACCCGTCTAGGAGAATATTGAGCCAAAGTGACGTGTTGGAGTAAAAGGGCTATGTGGCACCCTTTTGGCAGCCAAACTGCCCCTCAGTCACCAGGATCTCATTCTCCTCTGACACGGGATGCAATCCACGGCTAACAGGTTGCCTCTTTTCTCGCCTCTTACGATCAACTGAGGAAACCGGGGGGAGTATTCTGCAGGGCCTGATGTTAATTAGCCTACCCGCTCCTCCACAGGGGTAAAAACTTTGATAAACGGATTTTGAAGCAGAGGTCTACGTGTATGTTCGTGTCGACAAATATTCGATTTCAGTTGTCAGTTTTGTTACGTTTATGATACAAAGTTTATAGATAATAATAATGAGAATAACTTGATTTAGTCTGGGTAGCACAAGTAGCCAGAGGGTTAGTCTCCTTTGTGACCCAGATGGTTTTTGTATAATTGATGTGTATTTATATGCCGTTAATTGCGTGTGAGCCATACATAAAATAATGTTAACTTTCTCCTGTGTTTATAACTGACATTTATTTTTCTGTTTAGCTTGATGTATGTGATCACTTAAAGTTTCAGTCAATTGTCTTTCAGTTACAAACTGACATTCATATTAGCATCAAGAGATTTGCTAATGTTAGACTTGAAAAGAGAAGGCCGCAATACGGCTTAATGGTAAATCATAAAAAAGCTGATTTAGTAGAGTATAAGACGTTTGTCTAACTACAAAACCTGAATCAATAAACTAAAAGGCAATGGAAGCGTCTATAAGTTATGCCAGGTATAAATGCATAACGACTCTTAATGATTACTTGCTCTCCGGTAAATTCGTATCTGTACAGAATAAATGAACACCCTGATGGTAATTGTGACCGGTGCTTAGTCCCGGACACAATTGAACATTTCCTGGTAAAGTGCTCCCGTTATACTGTGTTTCGTGACGTTCTTTTCAATCGCTTATTGTTTGGTGGCATATCAAGGCCTAATATACACAACATCTTAAACCAGAATAAAAGTTGCGACAAAGTGTTAAAAGCAGTAGCTGCGTATATTATAAACACGCGAATAATGACTTAAAACGCCAAGTCAGTACTTATTTAACATTAACTGACATAAATAATACACAGTAATGACGAGCATAGTTCTAATGACTTAAAACTGCAAGCGCCAGCAATACTTATTTCCATTCCGAACACGATCACTACCATACGTATACCGCTCAGTGTATGTCCCCACATGAAATTATGATGTTAGCGTAACCCATGCCAATAACAAAGCTTATGATAAGGTTGACAACTCCTACCTGATACAGCGAAGCTAATACATGTTTCGTTGCCCTACATGCAATCAGACTGACACTGCTCTGCGATGGATAGCAAACACCACCAACTGCTAATTAGCGGTTTCCTAGGACATAAGAAAAGTAAATTTTGCATCCCCATAAAACATAATTGTTAAATTTTCTTGTGTGTTGTGATAAAACCCTACTCATTGCGGTTTATAGTCCTACGTTGCTTTCTAACACATATGACAGCAAACTTGTAAAGTAGTTTAATATCTTCATCAATATATGCTTGCACGTGGCCCACATAAATTTTACCAGTTTGCAGAATACACAGATTAAATGAGAATTGACTTCACACTATTCAACAGTAGAGTGGAAAAATTTTGTTGTAATCGACTGTGTTTCACTGTCTTCAATCAATAGTTGGTAAATTTGTCGGCATTGACCACTGAACGAACTTGGCTAATTGTAGAGGAGAGGTACTTTAATAGTCAACAACTTTGTCGATAACTGGGAGGCATAACATAGTGGTTTGCCATATCCGTTTCCACAGGACAGTCACCGTGATTGTAATTTCCCTGCTTCACTGATTTCGATCGATTATAAACACAAAATATGACACGTATTGGGAATATAGTCGCACCACATAATTCCAAAGAACGAGGAATACCGCAATAGCAGAAGACATTCGATGTATAATAATAGTGCTATACAGTTGTACGGATACGTTCGACAGATTGCATAATCGTTACTATACACAGGTTTATGTTTTGCTAATGGCTCGATAAAGCTTCCCAATTCTTCATATATAAAAGTGACAACACTTAAGGCAATATATCATTTTCCCCGTAAAGTATAGCTACACATTTCGTTAAGTAAGTTTATATGTTTTAAAATAAAATGTTTTCGTTTGTATCAATGACATGTTTCTAATGACAAATAGCTAGCTGTAACTGCTTCGAAGTATTCGGTTCCTTTGTGTTGTTTACTCTGGAACACCTTTTGTCATATGTATGTTGACAAAGTAAAATATTCAAACTTGCCACTGCGTTTTTTAATTTTTTTTTTTAAATTTGTACGAGTATACTTTCACATATTTCAGAAAACCGCCCATAAGTTGCTTATTATACCTGGTGACACTCTGTAGATCGATTGACACCAACCCTGATATATAGTTTACTGGATCGTCAATTCCCAGATGTACGCAAACATACTGTGCAGAACTATAGCTGTTGTACTAATACTAATTCCATTATAAAATCTATTTTTCTCAAAACAGGTCCTGGGGTCCAGAAAATGTATAGATTAGATGAGATCATTTTAAAACTAATTTTAAAAAAGTTGCCCATCTCAAACCCCTCACCGGTTCAGTCCCGAGGCTCAGGGTGAACGACTAATCCGTGTATTATACCCAGGCTGCATGGCGTCGTTAACAATCTAACTGCTGTACATCCCTGAAAAAATGTATCCAATGGTTGACCACATTTGTGTGAAATGGCAGATAACGCAAAGTGATTTATCACTGGCTGCTTTCGAGTTTCCAAAATTGTTCTTCAGGGAAATGGAAACCTGGCGACAAAGCAATTATATTAGATTTAATGTTTTGCAAACAGAAAACCTCGAATCAGTATCTAGTTTTTTCGGCTCTAAATTGGTCTGCTTATTTTCTCGTTTGCGGTATCCAGAAAAGGAATGCTCTTTATTCTCGTTTACTGAAAGGCATTACGCTACTTGTATAAACGAAGAGGCATTGGGGTAAAAATTATTGAGTGGCAATTCGAGATAAATTAGTAACGTCTCAACTGGAAGGATAAAGGAATATTTAACATGGTCATAATATTAAATTCACGCTACACCTGCGTAGTGTTAATAAACTCACATCGAGTTTAATGCCGATACGACGACGGATACGACGACGGATACACGTTCAGTGTTGAGTATGAAAACAAGAATTGACCACCAATTATTAAAGATATAAATCACCTCGATTTTGTTTTAAACGCTTATTTTAAACTCTCTGTGTGTCCCTGGTTAATGGTGATGATATATTGACGATCGATCTTTATCCACAGACCATACATTAACCTGAATACTTGATTCTGTTCACGTCATTGAATCAGTGCTGCAGCGGTATCTTTCAGTAACTAAAAACACTTTTCTTAAACTCAATGGCATCCTTATGTCAGCAAAATACATTATAGGCAGTTTAAGAAAACTAATTGGTGAATCTTAAAACAAAGTTGGCTTGCCTACAGATTTGAAGTAAAACATAGTCTATGTCCTCTAAGACACATTTGTCAAATTTGTATCTATCCCGTTAATATTCTTCATATCGGATTATAGCTTATACGTTGTTTAAGTGTCCTGTCCTCGACATGGTCAGTCCTTATAAGTTTTAAACGACATTTAGGAGTGGAGTAACATAATTATACAATTTCTGGATAACCACGTTTCGATACATATGCCTGTATCTTCCTCAGGTGATAAATTGACTGTATGACTGTATCGAAACGTTGTGTTCTATCACAAAACAAGAAGTGGTTATCCAGAAATTGTATAATTATGGTCAATCCTATATAGTCGTGTACACTTTACTTATGACAATAGCATAACGAAGGGACTCCATCAGCCAAAGAGTCGTTCATTGGAGTCGCACTCTAGGTATATGTGTTAAGATGATATCAGTGCAGCTATTGGATACCGCCGAATGTAGGGAGTTTTATCAGGTGAGGAAAGTATCGAAAACTTTCCAAAATGTTATGACTCATCATTTATAATGTGCATGTAGTATTCATTTCTGTGTCATTAATCGGCCTAAACACTTATTAACCAAACGCAGAATGTAGCTTTTTCGTGTGAAACCGCATTGATGACTAAGCTGTTCAATAACTCGTCACTTGCAAAAGTCGAATTAATGTTTTGTAAAGTGTTCTGCAGTAACATAAATGGACTGATAAGTGGCTACAGCGGTGTCCGGTGTTTGTGGGCTAATTCGTTAGAAACATCTCTCTCTTGAATTCCATCGGCTGGGCTGCTCTTGATTGAGGTATCCTTTGTCAATGGTTTATATGAAGAGTAACTGGGAACAATCCTCTTTAGTGCATGTATATATAGCACAAATGGAACGGCAGCTGGATGACGAAACAAAATATCTTTTAGCTTGGACATGAAAAAAATGAACGGAAGAAAATGAGCTTTGCTGATGAAAGCTAAATTGACTACCCATGAAATCGCTCAGAACCTCAAGCTTCCGGAACAAAGAGTAGTTCAAAACCCCTTACAATAACAGCCGAAATACTTGCCAGTCAAGTGGATGCCGGTATCTCCTCTGTAGCGACGTGTAGTGGCAAGGTTCAGTCACATGGTAACGACGGCACAACCCTTCCCACTTGATCATGTGTGGACCTCAGAAATTGTTCGCGTGTCTGCAAAGCCTATTAAATAGAGTTATGAGTAAGAATGTGGGAGGCAAGTCCAGACAGCGTCATGCTATTAGATAAAACTTGTGGCTTTGGTGTAAGGAGCAATTAATCTAGCTCACAGTGGCGTATTTATCAACAATACACTGAAGTCACTCGGCTGTCTCAGATAACATTTCTAACAGGAAGTAGATGTTGAGTTCGAAAGTGTTTCACACAATCCCCGGTATGTTGAACACATCCTATGTTGATCTTTTTGCTTGTAAACAAAGATTAACAAAAGTATGGTGGAGCCGGTGAACGACAGTACTTCATTATTGCAACGCCATTTTCCCTGAAGTAATTAATTATGATCCAATTCTCAGACATAGCAGAACTACAGGGTATGTGTGTTTCTACATATACAATCTTTCAATTCAAGAAATATACTTTATATGATGCTAGAGTGTGAGAGCAATATTCTGATAATGTTCCCCATTAATGACAGGACTTCATCAGCCCGTCTTATCTCTGGTATTTGGAAATGCCGTAGATATTTAATTAAATTGTGTATTGGGGTTTAGCACAACACTTAGGTCTACTGCTATTCACATATATTACGCGGGGTCCGCGGCCGTGGCTTAGTGGTTAGCGAGTGCGCTTACTAATCCTACTTATATTTACTATTAACAGGATCGAGTCCTTTTGTCACCCTCGGGTATATGTTTGTTTCTTTGGGGGTTCGGGCTCTAACGTCATACTCAAGGGTATATATATGACGACGTGCCAGCCAGATGGCTGAAGGAAACAAACAAAGACACGAAGGGATCAACAACAACAAAAAGCAACAGACACCACAAACATATCGGGCCTGTTCCCTTTTAGCTCTGAGAGCACCAGGGCAACATGAAGCACCCTCCAGCCACACGATGTGGCACCGGCCAATCGTATGGGTGGTTCTTACGAGGTTTTCACTCGGTTTTCCACCGTAACCATAGGAAAGGAACATTGTGAAGCAGACAATCTGTCGTCATATAAGTGAAATACTCTTGAGTGAGACATTAAACGCCAATCAAATAAAAAACATATATTTTACGGCGTGCCAGTTCAATGGGTGAAGGAAACCACACTTGGTAAGCTGACCAGATAAGACATTTACAGGATGCAATATACAGACGTATATGTATCAAACAGATAGGCTCTATGTTGCCCGTAAGTCTAGAGCACCAAGGCAACACGATAGTGTATAGATAATTGATATCAGAATGTAGACCTTGTAAAACAGCGCACATTTTGGTTTGTGTTTAAGTCCCACGATAAAAATGCATTATTTGTACTATTGACTTTCGTGGTATTTTGTATCTTGGGGTCATCCGTCCTTCATAGATCGTTGCGAGCTAATCAATGGAGTGGGCTGTTTAGTATGCATTAGGTTCATCTAGGGTCGAATAAAAATACACAAAAAAAAAACAAATATGCATATATTCTGAAACAGATTGAAAGCTACAAAACTTCGACCTCAATCCAAGATAACCATGTGGCCTCAATAACTCCCAGGGATATCATTTCAAGTATTATGAAAATGATTGTATATTTTTGGTCATTGGGAATTTCTGAAAGTTGGGTCGATTGTGACCGCTGGTTCGTGTTATATCAATAAATATTAATACATTTCACATGATATGCAGATTAACTGACCATTATTAACAATTTAATAAGAATATGGGGATCGAAGACAAACTGAATCAGGGTTGTGTTCTGTATAATTTCGTTACAACAGAGATATTTGCAAGCCATACACATACTGCACTCTGCTTTTTTCCCGATAGTCTAGAAGCTGTACAAGCGTCGGAAATAATTATCCAGCGTCATTGTAGACGTAAATATATGAGTAAGTCAATACCAATAATTTATTGCTAGTGTATTATTAAAACACCTGCTTTCATGTAGGCACCATCAGTCATGGTTCGATTCTTACATCATCATCTGATTGTGTATACTAATGTTTGCAACTTATTTGTTGATTTCTGTACCAAAAACAAAATATGTGGATTTCAGCTCAATCTTGACCCTCTTATAAAACAGCAGTGGTGCTGTCTCCAATTAAATTAATTTCAGATCAATCTAGACCCTCTTCTGAAGCAGAAGCTTCCCCCGTGGGGGAGCAGGTGGGCCGTTAAACACCAACAGGCCCTGTAGAATACTCCTCTAGCTTCCTCAGTCAATCGTAAGAGGCGAGAAAAGAGGCAACATGTTGGCCGTAGGTTGCATCCCGTGTCAGAGGAGAATGAGATCCTGGTGACTGAGGTGTAGTTTGGCTGGCAAAAGGGTGCCACATAGCCATTCTGCTCCAACACGTCACTTTTCCTCAATATTTTCCTAGACGGGTAGTCAGATTGGCCCTATCTGATCAATCGGCTTGTCACGTCTAGCCCTGCAATGATCAATTATTAATTCCATCGTAATTAAGATAAATCAAATTGAACCAGAATAAAACTACATAAATAGGTTATTTCATCCTACCTTACATTTTAATATCATTGCAGAAGGCGGTGGCTCATGGGTCAAGTAAGTGAGAAACAATAAAATACATTGTTTTGGTTCTGCTGGGGAACATTCCCCATCAGCAGAGCATAATTAGTTTAGTTTCCTATTTAAGTATACCACCCATGGAACCCTCGTTACCTGCCCCTGCTGGTTACCACAAGGGGGGGGGGGGGGGGGGGGGG
>JAVFBW010167464.1:0-11322 GCA_034783835.1 Mopalia ciliata
CTTTTGCTTGATATTCTCTTTTCTTGGTAAGGACTGTCATGTTCGTGGTACCAGAAGACGATGGTATATTATCACCAAGCCGCAATCAATCATTAACTACCCCAGTTTAATAGTCTTGTAGGTCTCGAGTTTATGTTGAAAATACTATCGATAGATTCCGATTTACTGAGTGAGTGCTACAAAGAATCTATCTAATATAATATCTTCGAATATAGGCTAACAATTATTTTTGAAAAAAAATTCAAGGGGTTAAGCCCCCCCCTCCCCCCCCAAGCCACCCCTTGCCTACGCCCTTGCTACTACTGTGTACGTGAGATTATAGCATACTGATTGCCTTAATCTTTATCATTTAAAACATTGTAATCCTATAATATTTATGATATAATTATACACATTTGTAAAAGTAGTTTATTCGGTTTATGTTACTAAATGTTACACTTATATAAGATATAGTTTCTATACATTTGTAGATAGCCCCTATAAACCAGAATTGAAATAAGTTTAATTGTTTAATATCCCTGTGAAACCAGACCATCTGTCCTGTGTTCTATTCGTTATTGACGTGGCCGGTTACTTCACCAGTGCTAGATTTAGACATATTTCTATGGTATAGATCTTTTTTGAGTAAACACGACAATAAAGTCCTATTTTGTCTATACTTGTACTTATACATGTAGAGTAGTGAGCCTTTGTTATGAACAGAGTGTAGTAACGGTCTTTATTAAATTGACTCGAACCGGTTATTGCAACATGCGCACACAGTTGCCAGTTTTCTATCAGCCATAGAATACCCTTCATTCAGAGGAAATAATTGGTATTTTGGTAGAATGTTGAGCCGTATAAAGAGGAATTGTATGGTAAGCAATTTAACAGACCGCTCAACGGATAATCACCAAAAATACATTACGTTTAAGATTATTTTTCTCTTCAAATGTCGTAATGGCCTGTTAGAGAAGAATAAGGCATGTTTGTTAAGAATTCTGGCGCCAGATTGGGTTCACCAAAATTCAAGTCTTCTGAAAGTTGAGCAAAGGCATCGATGGTCGTATATTTCACCCGGCTTAATATGTGTAATGTTCATCAAGTCAATAAACGGAGAATCCCAAGAATATCTAGTCTTAATTAAATCACTTTAAGCACTAGGATATCACAATATGTATGTAGATAAGGTCATGTACAAGAGGTGGATCATGTCTGTATCAAAGACATCAATTGATCTACAGGCTTTAGTCGTTATGTTTTTTACCTACAAAGTATCACAGACAAGGAAAGGTGCGCATGCCTTATTTGTGTCATCCACACTGGAACTGGATCAAGAACAGTGCAAAGATTGGCCCTATTTAATTACGACGAAATCTTTTACCCGCTATTTTTCTCTTTAAGTGATAAACTATTTTGATACAAAGTTAATAGACTAGCAATATATTAAAGTTATTAATCATTAATCAATCAACTTTACACTATTAAATTAATCCAATTTTCCAGAATGAAGAAAGGGGAACAACTCCATGTCCCACCTATTCCTATTCACAGTATGCCTTCTTCACAGTATTGTTCTGTTTGGCTGTTTTTTGTAGTCATTATTATTTATAAGAATTATCCCACTGACGATATTCACCAAGTAAAATAAGCTTGCGACTCCTGTAAAGTTAACACGTGGATGCATGTTGATTCAATATTTTGGATTATTTTTAAACCATTGTCAAGAAGGACAGAATGAAAAACAGATATACTGAAGGTATAACTGTAGGCCTATTAGCTTATTTTGGACTTCTTAGTAATACATACAGTAACAGCATGTATGGTAACTTATAGCCTTCATTGTCTGTAAGACAGGATTATTTGTCCCGCCTTTAACTCGTACCTTCCACTGTCTGTCTTCTCGATTGTTCAAGTTTGGTCTTGCATCGTTCATTTCTGTAGTCTGATTTTATTGTCGCCCCTTTACCTGGTACCTCCGGTGCATGAACAGTTTAAAACATTTTGACGGTCATCAGTCAAATAATAAACGCAACTACCAGCTTTAAGTTCTTTCTAGTTTTTCGAGTTAGGTTTTGTCAAATCCCCAAACAGGACAAGGCGATTTTATTGTCCTCATACATTAAAATACTCGGAATATAGAACTACATGGATTCGGTGTCAACACTGTATAATATCCACCAGTTAGTAGCACGTCTAAATACGAATGGACAGATTTGTTTGTACAGTGTATTAAAAAATTATACGACATATTTCTTTGTTGGTTTTCTTTCTATAAATGTTTGCTTTAAAAAAAATCACATAGCTTGTATGGCGATATTATAATATACATTTAACAAAAATGTGAATCTATCAGAACTGAAAATAAAATAAATGTTTTTTTCCTGATGTATTATTCATTGAACCCATAAATGGATTTTGGTGATTGTAATTCGTAAAGTCTCTCATTGAACTCGGCAAATTAAGATATAAAAAGTCAATGAATTCCGTGTTAAAATCCCTCTGATAGGCACGACCACTTTCTGGAACGTGACAAGACCAATGTCTACAGAACACATTCAATAGATTTGATTTTACCAGAAAAAGGATGAATCTATACCAAGCAACAGAATCTTTCATTTAACATTCTTTTTTTAAGAAAAGTTGCATAATTACTTCATCCATAGTATTCTATCCTACAATACTGAAATTTACTATAAGGTTTGTGTCAGACATTGCCTTTCAGATTTGTATAAATACATTTCTGTTTTTTTGTTGTTTTTCACTTTTTGGTTCTTCTTTATTTGATGGGAAAAACGAAATATAATTGAAGGCAAGAAAATAGTCCACTGCCGATTATCAGATGACTGTAGGTGTATTACTGTGACTGTAGTAATGTTCTTTGCTTCATGCTTGAGGTCTTTAACAGGTGTGCCATCATAAAGATGGGGTAGATCGTTACTATAACCTTATAAACAATGTTTCAAGACTTCCACAAGAAGTCCCTGGCTTTGCACGTCATCACAAATGACACTAGTTAATCAACTGTAGTGTGTGTGAATATGACTTTCTGTATCTCATCTGTTAGGGTTATAAAATCTAACGATGTTACACTGTGAATAAACGAACGGGCTATGTATTTTTATACTCCAGATGAAAATCGGTTGGCATGACGAAGGTCCGGTGACTTCCATCCACTGATGGCTCCAATCCGTGTCCGGAACAGAACTAGGACACTATTAGGCCTACCATTGTGAAATATTCACCATCGCTTCTCTTCTTATTGAATACTTTTTAAGAAGCATCGGAATATGTGGTAAAGTGTGGCTGGCGAAAACTGAGAAGAGTAATATATTTTAGTGTATCTTCAAATATAAGCTAGATCAGTTAGTTTTGCTGCTGTAAGAAGATGGGGGACATAGATCGAGGTATTACGGAGGCACAATACAAATGTCTATTAATTGATCACTGACGATGGTTTTATTTTCAACCAATAAAATGTTTGTCAAACGTCATTTTTTGTAGAATACATTGGAGTCCAAACTGTAAACCAGTTAAACAAACAAACAATCCATACTTACATTCTTTACTAGGCCGTCTAGTATAGCGAAGAACTGGTAAGTTTTGTTATATTCTCATGTTAACAATTGGAGCACGATTGAAAAGCGAGTCTTTAATCGCCCCACAATACAATTCTGAAAGATAATATATGAATACATCATTGCAGGGGCAAATGAGATAGTTTGGTTCTGTATAAGACAGGAGATATTTCGGACAGTATATCATTATTGTTTGAAAAAAAAATGGTTTAAAAGGGCATGTTATGAGGATTTATTACTCGGTATTGTAAGATTTAAGGAGCCAATATTTACTAAAGCTATACAAGTGTTCTGGCTTCCAAGTCAAGGCTGTCAAGGCTGTTTACTGCTGTTAAGTCAGATCGGGGCTTCTACAATTTTGGTTGTGACGAGACATTAGCTTTGGCAACTGGTGGGTCATATTTAACCGAGGCAGATCTTTAACCGTACTCCCCAGAATTGTATTCTACAAGTTCTTCAGAAATGATAAGCTTATGTATCGATCACTGAGGGGTAGTTGGTTCAAACTTGAACTGGTGTTTACGGATGATTTCCCTTATCGTGCTCACAAGGCAGAAAATCAGACAGAAACTGCCTAGTTCTGCATACGGTATTGACTACTTCCAGAGAAGAGGAATAATTTATAAGGGAGATCTCGTAGCTGATTCTATTTGGCTTTGTTTGATTAAAGTAATCTGGATAACTACCCAAGCTAGTTAACCTGAAATTCAGTTTCTTTACAACAGTAAGAACTGTTGTATTGTTACTTACTTTCAGGTGCGATAAAAAAACTTTTATTTTATCCCAGACGCATGAATGGGTTTATTTTATATGTGGATGCTACTCGCTCAATATACACGACTGAAAGTTTTTGTCCATCTTTTGCCAGAGTACAACAACTGATGAATTATATATTATAATTCCAGACAGGTCTTCGCTCCTGATGTGTTTTACTGTCACTTGTCTTTCAACCAAATTTGATGATGCGCATTTAATTATACTAATCGATAATATATTAAATTGAAATTTTACCTGTTACCAATAGGATATCCTTATTTTAATTTTTGTAGAGCAACGGCACGAAACAGTTCCTCGAAACAATCAATATTAATTCATTCGTGGTGTGACCTTACCAATAATGCTTTCTTCAAGTACCATACTAAGATTAGCCAAAAAAAATTTAAAAATGTTTTATGTGCACATATAGGTCTTATATACATTAAAAACGGTACGTCAGGTGATATTTTATATACATTTATAACAACATTATTTAATTAATTGGTATAGTGCCTAACATAGACTTTGGTTTTTTCAACAGGAGTAACGTAAGATTTGTTATGTACAATATCTTTTTTATTACAAGAAATGGGACTAGACTTGCATGTTAATGACATTAACTCATAGAATAGAAAATATATTTTCTATCAAAATGGTCGATTCATCACGTGTTTTATGCTCACCATAGTTTACATGATATCTCCTGTGTTGACAAAATGACTATCAGTACTACCAGTTTAACCTGTCATTATGTTGTACACCCAGAATCTGCATTTAACCCTGGAGCGACCAACATTTGTGCAAAGACGTAACGAAACATGATTGACAACCAGGAATGTTTTTACAATGAACAATCATGAATAGACTTCCAACAGATAGGCTCAGAATGCTTATATGGGTAATTGTTATAAGTCGTTTAAAAACTGAACCCTTGTTTGCGATTGCAAAGAAATTATATACAAGGTGAGTGCGCCTATCACGAAAGAAACAAACAAACTATACATCAGTCAACTGTTTTCTAACTGGAGATAAGTTTGTGGGCATAAAACTCCTATCATAGTACTAATCAAAAGCTATATAATATACATTATAACATGCTCTTATCTATCAGAATATGAGAACGACCGTATTTTAATCTAATGTATTTTTACAGAAATCCATAAATAGAATTTGGAGATTATATTTGGTAAACCCTGCCATTTAACTACGCCAAATTAAAATATAAAACGAATTAAGATATAAGCCTATCCAGCTAAAGCAGTCAACTCGAATGTCGACATGTCGAGCAAATCTGACGTTCGTTTTGTTCGAAATGACACTACTTGCGTATTATATATGAAACAGTTGCTGCTTTAGTTCAGTCATACTTTTAAGCATATATAATAGTTCACGTCACTTTATTTTTTCTAGGCTTTGCTGTCCCATGTCATATCATACCATACCGTACCGCACCGCACCTTAGCGAACCAAGCCACGCCATGCCCCGCTACGCCAGGTCCTGTCATACCATACCTTGCCTTACCGTGCCATGCCATGTCATGCCATGCTATACAATGCCAAGCCGTGACGTGTCGTGACATACCATACCATACCATACCATACCATACCGTACCATACCATACCATACCATACCGTACCATACCATACCATACCATACCATATCATACCATACCATATAATACCATACCATACCATACTATACCATACCATGTCATACTATACCATATTATACCATACCACACCATTCCATATTATACCATACCATACCGCACTGTATCGTACTGTGGCGTTCGGTCTCGTACCGTACCATACTATACCATATCATATCATACCGTACCATACCATACCATGCAATACTATACCATAGTCTGGCGGTAGCTATGTTTTCCTCAATTTCTTCGGTGACAGAGAACAATGACTAACCGAAGTATTTAAAATGGTAATCCACCGCTTATTAATCAATGTTATATGAAAGGCACAGCCAGAAATTGCTACCGTAATTTTCCTGTTGTATAGATGAGGTCTTTATCAAGAGAAACATTAGATAGAAGAAGTTGGTTTTAACGTGATGTAGATCATTACCAGAACCTCGTTACCAATGACTTGTCTCTGTACATCATCAATGATGCATAAAAAATTTGGTACCAGAAAAGTTTCCTCAAACATCTTTACAGGGTGATTTATCTTAGTAAAAACGTTTCCTGAATACCAATATTGTCCCTATAATGAGCGATACGGGAAGTCTATCACACAGAAGTATGAAGCCAGCCATTACCCAGCCACAGCGGCATTCTGATTTGCAGAGGACTCTTATGACGCTGTATGACTCATTGTGCAATAAATGGGGAATTTTGTTCGTTCCGTGCAGTTTAAATGTCATAATGTACTGACGACTTATTGGTCAAATATAACATTTGCGAAGCGGTTATTTTAGCATGATTTACCCACGATTCCGTATCCAATTAATCTTCTTAGATGCTTCTCTATCCTCGGTAGAGGGCGCCCTTTCAACAATCAGCGTTGGACACAAGGCTGTTAAGACCGGTTTCATACTTCTGCTTGATAGACTTCTGGTAATACTAATATTTCTACTGACGTCTTTCATTTTTTTCTGTCTGGGAAATTATCCTAATCCCAGCAGTTATCTAAAGAGACATTATGCTGAATATTTAGCTTCAATTTAACGAAATAAGGAGAAGTACCTTAACATGGCCGCTGTAACACATGGGAAAGAAAAAGCATATTTAGGGCCTTCGAGCAGAAGATTGCCTTTCTCTGCTATCAGATAAACGGTTGCATTTTTGGATTCCTCAACTTTTCTAGACAAAGAGAAACCTGACCTGAAACTCTATTCCACACCTTGTAACGCTTTGGCCACATTTCTAAGAAGAAAGACACCCGTCTGAATCCCGGTGCATTATATCCCTTATGCCGAAGGAGGGAATATAGAAATGCATTAAACTTCCATTTGACGAAATAAGGACGAACGTTAACCTTGCCACTGTAATAGACGAGCAAGAATACACACTATATTCAAACCGAAAATTGTATTTCTCTGCTGTTTACCATTTAACTACTAGAATATGTTTAATATATTCCGACAGAGGCGATACACTATTTCCAACAATTGGCATATGCACTTTTGCTATTTCTCTTAGATCCCCGATAGGTAGCAAGAGTCATCAGGCATGGTGTATAACTTGTGGAGCTAACATGACTAGCCTGGGATGTCACTTGATTTGTCATTCATGTCTTCAGTTGCTATATGAATCTGGCATCTTACAAAATTAATGGCACCCACATGTCACATGATAATTGGCCTTTCTGTTACAGACATAACCATATCAGATGCCTTCCTGCCTTATACTTCCTATAATAAAAACACCTGCCATTATATATGTTATATCAGATCTGAGATTGTGCACTAGAACTTAGGCCATCTTATGTACATTTCATTATTGCACATGACAAAATGAAATACAAAATGTATATATAATATCGATCTTTAAAAAAAAAGAAGTTTTCTTGAATTGACTGCAATTTTATGTGCATCGGCGGATCTTGTGACATAATTATGATGAACACAACAGGAAAAGGTAAAATGTACAAAGCATGTTATTAAATTCACTAAAGACTTCTATTAACCTTCTGCGTATTTTAAAAAATGGCCCATTATGGTTATGATAAAATTAGGGAGAATTGTCTGTGCTACTTTCTTTTCAAGTACGATATAAAACACTGGTATTGGTGTAAACGAGCTGAACAGAATAAAATAAATCTATAATGAACAGATCCACAGATAATTATAAAACATATCAGGAAAATATAAGACATTGAAAGATTTAGACAGTTTGATATTGAATGGTAGGCGAGGATTATCATAAAGATTTATTAGCCGGATATTCAAGACTGCTGGCGCCGATGTTCCTCCATATTATCGAAGTTTTCTGACCTCCTGATGAAGACGGACATGTGTACTTACTACCGTGGAGTCAGACCATTTCCGTTATAATCAACTTAGAGACGGGATATTAGTTTTGACAACTGATTGGTCTCGGCTGACTAAGCTCGATCTTTAACTGGACTCCCCAGAGTATTGTTTTGGACATGTTCTTTGGAAATGGATAGTTTATCCATTCTTATAACTCGGTTACGAAAGGGTTGTTGCTTCAAACTTCAACTGTTGTGTACGGGCGATTTCTCTTATCGTGGTCTTAAAAGCACTGTGTCAAGCATGCACAGTGCTTATAGATACCCCACAGGTTGTTATAACTAATTGAAAGATTAATAAACACTGATCTAGCTGCTAATTTACGTAGTTTACTGTTGCGGGGTTCCATTTGTGTGAATAACTGGACAAACGACGTAGCCTATGTTTGTGTGTAACTTAGGCGTCAGTCACACTTGCTCTAAAGTTTAGCCGGTGGCTCAGTCAGATTTGCTCTACAGTTAACTGTTGGGATACAGCCAGTGGCTCAGTCACATTTGTTCTACGGTTAGGATACAGTCAGTGGCAGTCACATATGCTCTTCGGTTAGGATACAGTCAGTGGCTCAGTCACATTTGTTTTTCGGTTAGGGTACAGCCAGTGGCACATTCACATTTGTTTTTCGGTTAGGGTACAGCCAGTGGCACATTCACATTTGTTTTTCGGTTAGGATACAGCCAGTGGCACATTCACATTTGTTTTTCGGTTAGGGTACAGCCAGTGGCACATTCACATTTGCTCTTGGCTTAGGATACAGACAAGGGCTCAGTCACATTTGCTATACGGCTAGGATACAGCCAGTAGCTCAATCACATTTGCTATACGGTTAGGATACTGCCAGTAGCTCAGTCGCATTTGCTCTACGGTTAGGCTACAGCCATGCAGTGACTCAGTCACATTTCCTCTACGGTTAGGATACAAACAATGGCACATTCACATTTGCTTTACAGTTAGGATACAGCCAGTGGCTCAGTCACATTTGCTCTGAGGTTAAGCCGGTGGCTCAGTCAGATTTGCTCTACAGTTGGAATACAGCCAGTGGCTCAGTCACATTTGTTCTACGGTTAGGATACAGTCAGTGGCAGTGACATAAGCTGTTCGGTTAGGATACAGTCAGCGGCAGTCACATATGCTCTACGGTTAGGATACAGCCAGTGGCACATTCACATTTGCTCTACGCTTAGGATACAGCCGGTGACTCAGTCACATTTGCTCGTCGGTTAGGATACAGCCAGTGGCTCAGTCACATATGCTTTTCGGTTAGGGTACAGCCAGTGGCACATTCACATAAGCTCTACGCTTAGGATACAGCCAGTGACTCAGTCACATTTGCTCTTGGCTTAGGATACAGCCAGGGGCTAGGTCACATTTGCTCTACGGTTAGGATACAGCCAGGGCCTCAGTCATATTGCTCTACGGTTAGGATACAGCCACTGACTCAGTCACATTTGCTTTACGGTTAGGATACAGCCAGTCACATTTGGTCTACGGTTAGAATACAGCCGGTAGCTCAGTCACTTTGCTCTACCTTAAGGATACAGCCAGAGCCTCAGTCACATTTGCTCTATGGTTAGGATACAGCCACTGACCCAGTCACATTTGCTTTACGGTTAGGATACAGCCAGTCACATTTGCTCTACGGTAAGGATACAGCCAGGAGCTAGGTCACATTTGCTCTTCGGTTAGGATACAGCCAGGGCCTCAGTCACATTGCTCTACGGTTAGGATACAGCCACTGACTCAGTCATATTTGCTTTACGGTTAGGATACAGCCAGTCACACTTGCTCTACGGTTAGAATACAGCCAGTAGCCCAGTGACTTTGCTCTACGTTAAGGATACAGCCAGAGCCTCAGTCACATTTGCTCTACTGTTAGGATACAGACAAGGGCACAGTCACATTTGCTATACGGTTAGGATACAGCCAGTAGCTCAGTCGCATTTCCTCTACGGTTAGGATACAGCCAGGGGCTAGGTCACATTTGCTCTTCGGTTAGGATACAGCCAGGGCCTCAGTCACATTTGCTCTACGGTTAGGATACAGCCACAGACTCAGTCACATTTGCTTTACGGTTAGGATACAGCCAGTCACATTTGCTCTACGGTTAGGATACAGCCAGTGGCTCAGTCGCATTTCCTCTACGGTTAGGATACAGCCATGGGCTAGGTCACATTTGCTCTTCGGTTAGGATACAGCCAGGGCCTCGGTCACATTTGCTCTACGGTTAGGATACAGCCAGTGGCTCAGTCACATTTATTCTACGGTTAGGATACAGCTAGTGGCTCAGTCACATTTGCTCTACGGTTAGGATACAGCCACTGACTCAGTCACATTTGCTTTACGGTTAGGATACAACCAGTGGCTCAGTCACATTTATTCTACGGTAAGGATACAGCCAGAGCCTCAGTCACATTGCTCTACGGTTAGGATACAGCCAGTGGCTCAGTCACATTTGCTCTACGATTAGGATACAGCCAGTGGCTCAGTCACATTTGCTCTACGGTTAGGATACAGCCAGTGGCTCAGTCACATTTGCTCTACGGTAAGGATAGAACCAGTGGCTCAGTCACATTTGCCCTACGTTAAGGATACAGCCAGAGATAATCTGTAGTGATCCCAGGGTCAACCAGGGTAGGGATTTGAACTTATATCCATCATAACGCTGGACACTTATCATGAGTTGACTGGATAGGAATTTGAACTTTTATCCATCATTACCCTGGACACTTATCATGAGTTGACTGGGTAGGGATTTGAACTTATATCCATCATTACCTTGGACACTTATCATGAGTTGACTGGGTAGGAATTTGAACTTATATCCATCATTACCATGGACACTTATCATGATTTGACTGGGTAGGAATTTGAACCTTTATCCATCATTACCCTGGACACTTATCATGAGTTGACAGGGTAGGGATTTGAACCTATATCCATCATAACCCTGGACACTTATCATGAGTTGACTGGGTAGGAATTTGAACTTATATCCATCATTACCCTGGACACTTATCATGA
>JAVFBW010167475.1:0-20760 GCA_034783835.1 Mopalia ciliata
AGTGGACAATCCGTCGTCATATAAGTGAAATACCCTTGAGTACGACGTTAAACCCCAATCAAACAAACAAACAAACCATTCAGTCGGTGGTCGGAAAGAAATACCTGTTGCCCTGGTGCTCTCGGGAAATATGGAGCAACATAGACCACCAGTGTGTTGACATTGTTGAATTATTGTCAGAATATATGAAACCTTACAGTTTAGTGGCTGATTGGGGGTACTTAGTTTTGTCACAGGCCCTCTGGCTACTGGCAGTTTGTTCAAAGAGTAGCAATACTGTTTTTACTTCGTGTTGGGAGAATATTTACGTTGCAACATTATAGAAATGCTACGCATCTTGGTAGTGCTAGTTCAATTATTGTTGGATACACTGCTGTCATATAAATGAAATACCCTTAAGCTCAGCGTTAAACACCAATCAATCAATCAATCCTTTTGTCACAGTGATGTCAGAGCTAAGGGGCAATACAAAGCAGATCTGTTGTCTTTGTTTTGCATCTTATGATTGCCCTGTCTTGCCATCGTTTCATGTCAGTGATGAAGAGGGAGGTTTCCTTCAGCTGTTACCCACAGCCATGGCTTAGGGGTAGTGTGTGCTCTTCCTAATCCTACTCCAAGTTACCATCCACAGGATCAAATCCGTGTCGACCTTCAAATATATGGTTGAGTCACAATATGTGGCTCCGGCAATTGCGGGGGTGGTTTTTATGAGGTTTCTCCTTGGTTTTCCAATGTAATAAGGCAAGGAACAGTGTGAAGAGGACAATCCTTTGTCATATAAGTGAAATACCCTTGAGTCGCCGTTAAACCCCAATCAAACAAACAAACCTCCAGCTGTGAAATTAGCACACTGTCTTACATATGATGACAATAACCTTGGTTACAGCAAAAAAAACCCATCTAGTTTGACACTATATAATAAGAAAATAAAAAAATACTGATATATTTTTTTACAATTCAGGCATCGCTCACATAATGTATTGGTATGAAAATTATTTTAGAGCAATTTCAGTCACATGTGACATAAATTTGTAACTCTACATTTACACATCTATATACATTACCACTCTCTTTTGTTTTTATCTGGACTACCTTTTGGTTTGGACCAATATATGCTGCTAAGAGTTGGGAGATGGATCTTACTGGTGCTCTCAGTGCTAGGGGGCAACTTGAAGCGGATATGTTTGTTATGTCCTTATATTGCATCCTGTGATTAAGCTTTTACCAATGAATTTTTTTTTTAGTTGAAAATGAATATATATTTATTTGCAATATGCCACACAAGGTATATATAGGTATGTGGACATACATGTTTGTGTATTAATACCAACATCTAAATATCCTACTTTTCTTTGTTGACCATGCCATAAAATGTTAAATCCAAATCAAACAAACCTATATATGACTTTCTTTTTTCCAGATGAACAGTCTAGCTGATATCATTCCATCAATTTTAGCAGCAGAGAAGGTTATTTTTGCCTCCAATAACTGGAGACTTCAGGAAGAACTCATGACACAGTTATCTTTCCTTCCTCATTGTCTTACCAGTGAAGCTCTCTTCTCAAAAATCATTCCACTGATTTACAAAAAAGTTCAAAAATCTGTAAGTTATAATTTATGTGTATTGTGGTTTTGAAACCTAAAGCTATATTCTATTATACAGAGGGAAAAAAATTATTATCATTCTTTCACCCCTTGTTAAATTGAAACTTTTATGGTTAAATATAAAGAGTTTTTAATTGAAACTTGGGAGATTGTAGCAATGCTAGATTAATTTAGCACTGGAGGAAATGTTATTTTTCTGGTGTTGGACTATATGTCCACCACATATGAAATAGTCTTGAACATGACGTAAGACACTAATCAATCATTAATTACACGATCAATCCAATGGATAATAATCAGCCCATTTCATCAGCTTTTATTTTACAAATTTATTTTTACATCTGAATAAAGGGGCTGTATAGTTAATCAAATTGTATCTTTTTTCATCAAATTATCATAAAATCTTTATAAAACTATCTTTATAGATTGTCCTGTTTGACTCAAAGGTTTGAATATAATCATTTTTTTTATAAATGCAGAGAAAGCTAGGTTTTGATCCAAATATGCTGCTAGCACTCTTTGTTTTATGATTATTGTTTAAATGTGTAATTTACAAATAGTGTTTAATTAGGCTTTAAGGAAGAGTACACTTTCCATTTTGATCTCCTCGTATATTTCAGCGAGCTCTTCCAGTACGTCATGCTGCTGGCAGAACTTTTCTCACATTGGTCAGAAATTTAAAGAAACAGGAACATAGGGAAGAATGTTTTACTGATTTGATTGAAGGTAAGGAATATTTTGTCAAGCAATCATAAATCGAACAATAGTGATCAATGTTTTATATCATAAGAGTGCCATGAAGGTTATTTTGGCATATATTGTATATTACTAAATTCTTAACCGAGTAAAATTTTTGAAATGTCACTGTTAAATTTTTATTTATATAAAATTTTAGTGAATTAAAAAAAGCAAAAAGAACAACAACTATGTTATAAATATTTCTCTTATGAATACATAAACTATAAGAAAGGTGAAGGGTTTTAATGTAAAACAAACATGAACATTTGTATACATCCTTTATTGAAGATTTATCTTGAAATTTTTAATTATTTATTGATCTTTTTTTTTCCTTCATATTTTTTGCCATATTGAGCTTTCCACAAAAATCATTTTTAAAATTATTGTCTATTTTAATGTTTACTTTTTTTTTTCTTCTAGATTTTTGCCACAGTTCGAGTTGTTACCAGAGGGCGTTATTTATAGATTTATGTAAAGCTGTGTTAGATATATACTCCAGGAAGTTTTTTAAGGACCATTTTTATGAAGCGGTTTTAGAATTGCATGCTGATCCAATACCAAACATAAGACTCAAACTCTGCTCAATATTGCCGCAATTGAAGAAAATTATTAAAGTGCCAACAGACCGTGCTTTGTTACAACAGCTAGAGATGTGTGTTCGGAAACTCTTAATTAACGAGAAAGACAGGGATGTCAATTCATGTGTCAAACAGGTAAAACAAATATTAATTTTATAGAGTAAAAAAATATATGCAAGGGCATAGTTTGAAGCTTGTACAAGGAACAAGAAAGTCGGATAGTTGCCAGCGGTTTTGTTGTTTGTTGTCAGTGACATCAATAATTGTTGTCAACATCCAATAGGACTGATACACCTTCATATTTGTAAATAACCTATGCTCAAAAGACCCTTATCAATCAAGCAATAACAAAATATAAAAGATTTCATTGTTTAATGTTTAATTAATTAAAAAGTTTCTAGAGTATTGCTACAATCAAGGGTAGTAACTCTATGGCAACATTTGTTGCCTTAGTTGTCTTTGAGTTCTGCCCCTTTGACTTTTAAAGTATTCATTCAGCATTTCTTAAAAAATTGTGTCATTTATATTTCAGGCTGTTGAAGAATTAGATAGAATACATGTACAAATGGAATCAGTAAGTATTTTGTTTAGACTTCTATGGAAAAGTAATAAGCTATATACTGAAGATTCATAACTTTTTTTTGGTTGAAAATGAATATATATAATTATTTGCAATATGCCACACAAGGTATATATACGTATGTGGACATACATGTTTGTGTATTAATACCAACATCTAAATATTTAAAATTTTCTTCAAAATGTTTTATTTTCATGGATTTGTTATAAAAGTTAAAAAAATAAAATTTTCGAGATCATCGATTGCTACAGCACAAGCTCTGTTCTTTCCTGTGTATTTACATCTAGTTATTTCTTCTGTTGTCTGGCTGAGAGCCAGAGTAGTACATTCTAAGCAGTCATGCTGCCTTTACTTGGCACTAGAGGAAGTTTAATTTTGTAACATAGCAGTGGAGGATTGGGAGAGAGTTTCTTGTTGCTCTGGTATTCTTAAGGCTAAAGAGCAGCCTGAAGCAGATCTGTCTGTGATGTCATTGTATTACATTGTCTTGTTCTTTTCTTCTGTCCTGTCATTGTTTGTTGTCAGTGGTGTCAAGGGCAGTTTCCTTCCCATGTTGACCATCACACTGTCATTTGAGTTAAATAACCTTAATTATACCTTAACATTGTATGGTTGTATTAGTGTGTCAAATACTGTTAAATACGCCCTTGCCATAATCGTTGAATCCCATTAATCAAATCAAACATTAAATGCGTTTTTCAATTTCATGTCTTGGAAAACATGTAATTTTTAGATAGGCCCTCTGGCTAAGGGAATAGTTTGTTTAAAAAGCAATGTTGTCTTTACTTAGCACTGGAGGAAGATTAAGTTTTCAACATTATGAAAACACTTCACATCTTGGTTGTGCTAGTGTCAGTTATTGTTAGAATACACCGCCATCATATAAGTGAAATGCCCTTAAGCACAGCATAAAACACAATGAATCAATTAATCAATCAATCAATCGATTAATCTTTCTTTTTCAGATAAAGAAAAGAATGTATTTTGAAGATGAGTTAGCTGATGAGAAAAGAGAGGGAGAAGAACAGCGTTTAATAGATTTAGTAAGTTATTCAAAGATCTTAATAGATAATGTACATTAAGTAAGCCTTTTAGTAAATCTTCATTTCAGTGGCCCGGTTTATCTTACTTTGATTTACTGCACACAGGTTCGAGTCCGGCTGACATCCTTGAGTATATGAGTTGAAGTGAAGTGGCTCTAGCAATCCTAGAAGCGAATTTGACAAGATGGTGATATAAGTGAAATACCGTTGAGCACCATGTTAAACACCAATCAAACAAGCAAACAATCCATCCAAGTTTTCTACTGTATTTAATCAAGGATCAGTGTGAAATGTACAAATTTTACGTCATATAAGTGAAACACCCTTAAGTATGAATAAGTACGCAACCCCAATTAATCAAGCAAAATCGGTTCAGTGTTTTATTCTTGTTATTGGGTTATCTAATCAGACACAATTCAGTCAGTAAAGGGGATTCCTGTTAGTGTGTTACATGTATCTAATCGGACACAATTCAGTCAGTAACGATCATTCCTGTTGTTGAGTTATCTGATTAGACACAATTTAGTAAGTAAAGGTCATTCCTGTTATTGAGTTATCTGATTAGACACAATTTAGTAAGTAAAGGTTATTCTTGTTATTGAGTTATCTAATTAGACACAATTTAGTAAGTAAAGGTCATTCCTATTATTGAGTTATTTAATCGGACACAATTCAGTAAGTAAAGATCATTCCTATTATTGAGTTATCAAATTGAACACAATTTAGTAAGTAAAGGTCATTCCTATTATTGAGTTATCTAATTGGACACAATTTAGTAAGTAAAGGTCATTCCTGTTGTTGAGTTATCGAATTGGACACAATTTAGTAAGTAAAGGTTATTCTTGTTATTGAGTTATCTAATTGGACACAATTTAGTAAGTAAAGGTTATTCTTGTTATTGAGTTATCTAAATGAACACAATTTAGTAAGTAAAGGTTATAAGAGTTATCTAATTGGACACAATTCAGTCAGTAAAGGTTATTCTTGTTATTGAGTTATCTAATTGAACACAATTTAGTAAGTAAAGGTTATAAGAGTTATCTAATTTGACACAATTCAGTAAATAAAGGTCATTCCTGTTATTGAGTTATCTAATTGGACACAATTCAGTCAGTAAAGGTTATTCTTGTTATTGAGTCATCTAATTGGACACAATTTAGTAAGTAAAGGTTATTCTTGTTCTTGAGTTATCTAATTGGACACAATTTAGTAAGTAAAGGTTATTCTTGTTATTGAGTTATCTAATTTGACACAATTCAGTAAGTAAAGGTTATTCTTGTTATTGAGTTATGTAATTGGACACAATTCAGTCAGTAAAGGTTATTCTTGATATTGAGTTATCTAATTGAACACAATTTAGTAAGTAAAGGTTATAAGAGTTATCTAATTTGACACAATTCAGTAAGTAAGGGTTATTCTTGTTATTGAGTTATGTAATTTAATACAATCCATTGTAGTTAAGGTCATTTTTGTTATTAAGTTATCTAATTGGACACAATTCAGTAAGTAAACGTCATTCCTGTTATTGAGTTATCTAATGGAATACAATTCAATAGCAGTAAAGGTCATTCCTGTTTTTGAGTTATCTAATTGGACACAATTCAGTAAGTAAAAGTCATTCTTGTTGTCGAGTTATCTAATTAAACATAATTCAGTGAAGTAAAGGTCATTCTTGTAATTGAGTTATCTAATTGGACACAATTCATTGCAGTTAAGGTCATTTTTGTTACCGAGTTATTTAATTGAACACAATTCAGTGTAGAAAAGTTCATTCTTGATATAGAGTTATCTTATTAAATATAATCCAATGTAGCAAAGGTCAATCTTGTTATTGCTACACATTTGTCATCAATTCAGTGTAGTAAAGTTTATTCTTGATAAGATAGAAAAAAATGTTGTTTGGTTGTTAGAAAGGAGCTGGTTCAGTATTAGTGAAATAAATTTATCACTTTGATGAGTATGATCTTCCATAATCCTAATATTTGCTTGCACATTAACAACATGGCCTTGATCTGTCATAGTTTCATACTTTAAGGGGAATACGGAAGCAGTCTAGCTGTTGTATAATTGAACATCCAATGTATATGCTGAGAGCTATGGAAAGGTTATGCAGTACTAATGGCCCGATTCCAAACTGTGATAGTTATATAATGATTGATTAGTTTCCAGGCAAACTATAGTTGGCAAAGTTTTAATCTGAAGCCTACTTGAACTTTATATAAACCAAAGCTCACTGATTTGACCTCTAGCAGACAATATCCTTTTTCTTTATTTGCATTTATATTTATAATTTCTCAAGAAAAAGACACATTTGCATTATTTAACTGGATAAAAATTCAAGGTCCTTGTACATAATTTGGCAAGAAACGGAAGTGACAATTTGTTACCATAGAAGTGGCATACTTGAGTACGACTTTAAACTCCAATCACACAATCAAACAGACAAAAGTTCAAATGCCAGTGGAGATAAACAAATATTTTTTCTCTACATCAAATAAAACCCATTTAACCAGAACACAGTACCTCAGGGAATTGAAGTCAAATAAATTTGACAGATGTATTTCAATAAGAAAATATTTCATTTTTTAAAAAGTAAAAGCATTTGTTTTTTTCTTTTTTTTTTTGCTATCAGGAAGAAAAAGAAAAAAAGGAAGAGGAAGCGAAACCTAAAAATGAAAAGAAAAAAGAATCAACAAAAAAAGATACTACAGGTAGTAAAATCCCATCACCTCGGAGAGGATCAACAGGTCAGTCTTATTAACTGAGCTTTTTTCAGAAAGGATTTCTGAGAAAGATTGTCAAAAATAATTTGAATATTTTATATTTTGTTGGAGGTTTATGTACTACATGTATGTTGCTTAAGCACTAGGCTTACGGCAGCACTTGATTTGCTGACCTGTATTTACCCTTCATCTCACCACTTGTTTTGACCAATGATAATATCCTCTGTGGTTTCCGTCACTGAGTGGTTGGCGAGCTGTTCGTCTGATTGAATAACCTTTAGTGTGACATTAAGCCAGAAACGAACCTAAAAACATAGTTCTTTAAGCCGCCTTGCCCTTGCTTTAGTGGTTAGCATGTCATCCTACAAAACTGCTTTGAAGTACGGCTCAAAGGTTCAAGTCCATTGCCCATGGGTATTTGAGAGAGTAAATCGAGACTCTGGCAATCGTTGGGTGTTTTTTGGGGGGTTTCCATCTAGTTTCTACCTTAATTAAGCAAGAATTATTGTGAAATGCACAATCATTCATCCTATAAATGACATACCCTTAAGTACCAGTCTAAACCCTAAATAAACAAGTACATAACACATGGTTAATTTTATTCTGATGCAGGCAAACCTACATCTTCCTCGAGTAGAGAAAAATTGAGTTCAGCAAATCTGAAAAAGGTTCCAAGTTCAGGGACGGCTTCAACAAGTACAAGCACATCAGGCAGGAACAGTAAGTAACACAGATTTACTTAAACACCCATTCACCTGTTGCAATTGGTTAATATGATTTGTCAAATTCAACTGAATCACAACATGAACAAATTGTCAAATTTTGCTCAAATCCATCTCAATTAAGCATATTGACCAATCATTTTAGGTTACCAAGACGGATTGACCATTAGCCATTTCAGTTTATATATTTATCAGTTTTTTTTTTGCTCCTTTTGGATAGCACTCTTGCAGTTGAAATGTGAATTATTTTTGTAACCAAACATAGCATTCAATATGCTTTCATAAATTGCAGGTAATGCCATTTTGCTATGGCTTAACACATCAGTTGGCAACTGGTATCTTTGTAGTGCATGTTAAATACAACATGTATCTCATTACCACACCTACACTATCATTTTTGTGAACAGTATTCAAATAAGTAATGTAGTAAAATAATGATGTATTAGTATTAGTGTATCTTTAGAAGCAATATTTTTCCTCACAAATCACAGTTTAACAAAAAAAAACAAAAAAAAACAATTAAACAGCAACTCCAATCACACACATTGTTTCATTTTAAACAATTTCCTGTTCAGTTATTATGATTCTAGAGAAAAAGTAAGCTATAGCTTTTTTATGTTTTGCCAGCATAATTGTTGTCTTTGGGAATTGCAATACATTTAATTGAATTTAATTTCTATTCACCACAAAATATATCAAAGATTAAAATACTAACAGTAGATAGATAGCAAGAATAAAACCAAAGAGGGCTAGTAATATCCCTTGAAGATATGCCTATGTATAATGCTCACAGCCTAGTTATCATATCTATAATTAACAAGAAGATCTACCCAGCAAATTTTTTTCTAACTGTATTCCTAAATAAATAAGTAATTGGTGGACAAGTAGTTTTCAACCTGCCAGGGGTCACGTGTTTGATCCCAGGAAGAGGCATGTAATATCTCAATTCGTTTCATTTATAAATAAATAGATGCAATAGTTCGAATAGTTATTGTGTGTGATGCAACTAGACAATTGGATAAAATATTGGTAATAATTTGATCGGATAATACTGTAAATCACCTAATATTTTTTTTGTGAATACCTGTAACCTTCTTGATAATTGTGCAATTGTAATGACAGCTGAACAAACTTTCGATTCTGATAAATCCTGATGGTTTCTAACTAAAAATTGTCTCATCTCCTTGTGAAGGAGGGATACTCCCATGAGCTATCTATCATCATAGTAATGCACATGCGCATTGACAACTGTCAATCTCACCAGTTTTCCAGAATCTTTACAGAAACGGACAATACAGAGTACCTGATTTTATGTGGATTGGGCCTGGATAAGGCCGAGCTTCATATCCCTGTATATTGTAATCCCAGATAAGACTGTAATATCATAATTTTATTTAATTTTGATAAATCAAAAATTAAATTTTCATAAAAGGTACTAAAGAAAGAAACTTCTATCTATCCCTACCCAATGAGGCTGCAGGCTGTAATTTGAGAGAAATAAATCTACAATTTGTTTATAAGAGATTGAATGTGATTTTAGTGTTCCTATGTTACTGGGTGTTTTCAGATTCTTATCAGTTCCCTGAATTGAAAAATCCTTTCCAGATGACTAGTGAAGGTACAATGATAATTTTCTCGCTTTATTCAGACCTTTTCTGGTCTATCACTGCGATTTGGAGTGCTGTGACTGGCTTAAATTTTCAGCTTTTTATTACAGGGGCAGTCAACTGATACTTAAATAAGCTTATCAGTATTTGTTTTGTGTAAGTTATAGGCCTGGGGCCTGTTCCACAAAGCGAACTTAGTCTAAGTTAATCTTAATTGTTCCGACGACCAGTACTGGAGGTATTGGGTTGTCATGGTAATTAAAATTAACTTAAGCTAAGATCAATTTGTGGAACCATATATACCCTAGTCCAGGTCCCAAGGTTGGGGGCCCATCATTTACTATCCAAGCAAACAGTAGACGGAGGTATTATAACACCAAATTTTTTAAAGACAAAAAATTTGATCTTTTTATGGATGCTTGTTAGTCTGATGAAAGTAATGATCACTGTGAATGAATAGAATGAATAGTTCGTTTACAGTAAGGTATCGTCTTCTTACGTTTTGTGCAATTATATGTAAATATGCACACATTACCGTTTTTATGGAAACCTGGGAAAGGGACAAGACATACTTCTCTTTAAAAGATTTTTTCTTTAAATGGGTTGAAAAGGTGCTAGCATCCTGAAGCCGAGAAATTTGTAAGATAATGTGACAGTATTGCCTTTTGAAAGTATCTTCTGATGCAGCAACTGTCTTTTAAATTCAAACTATTCACTTGAAAGCAAAAATTGAGCTAAATTAAAGCGATCTCTTAAATATCATTTAATACATGTATTTTAACGTAAAGCACCCATATTTAAATCTCTCTACCTACATGTTAGGTTATTCTATATTTATTTTATTTGATTGCTGTGTGTGTGAGTATCTTACTCTGCAGTACAAGAAAAAAACTTTGGTTAAATGTTTTGCTTTGCTTTCAAGGAGGATCATGTAAGGGCTTAAAAAATGAATTTATTCTTTTTTAACTTTACATAGATGTGTACTATTTTTATGTTTCCATTCTTCTACGCTCTCTGGCGGTGAGGGTTTACACTTTATTCAGGTGAAATACCCTTAAGCCTAATGTAATTTAACTAATCAGCAAATTTAAAAAATTTTTTTTTTTTACCCAGCATCAATAGAGGTTGTATTCTGGCTTGCCACTGAATTTAAAAAGAGGTATAATAATTAAATGAAAGATCCGCATCATGTAATTATAAGCAAAATACCCTTGAGTTTGTCATTAAATCATTGCATTAGTACAATGAAATAATATTGGAGACGGGTAAACATTATGGTATAGAAGTGTAATCAATGGGGCAAATGGCTTCTATTGATTAATAATTTCCTGTAATTTGTGTTTCCAAAGAGTTGAAGCAGAGGTCCCTATCAGGTCCAATAGCTTTGAGTGCCACAAGTTCATTAACACGAGGGACACGATCAAATTCCTCTACCTCCCTTCATACATCTCACATTCCACGGAGAGGTAAGCGTGCTCATTGATAAATAAGCATGCTCTTCTAGCCTCTGCATGATGCCCCATCCTCTGAACTGCCTGGATCGCCAACTGTTTGACGCTGGTAGATAAGCATGCCCAGGCAGAAAGAAACACTAGAATTCCAGATCTTGGCCCAGTTGCTCGAAGGAGGATTAGTACTCTAACACCAGATTAAATCTCTAATAGCAGTTTAGAGATAGACCTTCAACGTAGCTTGATTCATCTACCCATTTCAGATTAATCCAATAGAGCTTTGAGCAACTGGCCGTGGGTTACTTAAGGCTGATTTTCTTTTGAAATGCAATGAAATGCACTGTAGATTGATGCGTCAGAGTAGTTCGGTACTGTTGACTAGCCACCCTTGACACCCCCACCATAGTAGTATTACTGCATGCTAACCGTGGTACCGTCAAAACCCGTCAGATTATGTTTAAAAACAAGTTAAATGACCTGCATGTTCGATCAAATTGAAATTCCCATTTGCATGATACGGCATCACAAAAGTTGAAATGATTTCCATTGTAAAGCCATGAATCTCCTGGTTAATCTGCATGTCAAGGATATATCTATTATGAATTTGTGTTGAACAAGAATTGACTGTTGATTTGATGTGCATGGCGTTGAAGTTGAATGCAAATGACTTCTCTTGTATGTGTCATTGTCCTTAATAATCCAGCAGGAAGTGGAATGTATTCGAAGGCCAGGAAATGCATGTAACCTATTCATTTCCTGAATGGTTTTGCTTGAATAGTTCAACTAACTGAATAGAAGCGGAAATTTCATCTTAAGGAAAGGAAATCAGCTGCTGTCTCACTTGCTGCTATGTTATCTACAAGTCATTGTTAGGTCCGCTAATGATGCCTGTCTAACGGCATGAGCAGTCATTATTACAGACAATAAGTTTCTACAATTAATAGAATGGCTGCTAATACCGTAGTATTGTTCTATAAGATGACATTTTTGATATTTACTCAGATTAAATAAATGGATATACTTGAACTTAATATATAGAAGTTACATATTTTTCTTTGATAAATTGCCAAAAAATTGGATTAAGATTTATGTCCCCAGCTGAATGCAAAAAAAATAAAAAATTGACAGTGGTCAAAATTTTAAAATACATTTATTAAAATAGCTTTTATTTGATATGTCTGCTTGCTATCACAGGACAAGTGAACCTGAGGAAATTAACAAAATGGTATCCCATACTATTTTAGGGATCTAAATTTGAAGTGGCTCATAGGTTCAAACCTGGTCAAAAATAATTTCAGACCAAAGTTTAACATTTGCTACTGGTCTGTTAGACCAGAAACAAATAATTTTTTAAAGATATAACACTGTGGATAAAGATGACGTCTTTGCAAACAAAGGGGCTGGCTGTTCAAGCCTCAATGATACACATCTTCATCTACATGTATAACAGGACGTTAATTCCACAGAGCTTGGACCAATAAACTCAGGAGAATTTATTGTGGTATTTCTTCAGTTAACAACTGAACATTTTGACAAATTGAAGATTTATCCGAATTCTACTCCTACATTTGACTTTAGTCTCTGAATTGTTTGTTTGTTTGTTTGTTTGTTTTTTTTATTGTCGGTTTATTAACATGTCGGTCATTCATTCATCCATTTAATTTTTCTTAATTTCCTCTTAAGATTTTCATTTAGTGATTCATTCATTCATTCAACCATTTGTTGATTCGTTCATGCATCTATTCAAGTATTCATTTATTCCCTTACTTGGGGTTGTATATGTATTATTTTATCAATGCTGTTAGCTGTTATCCCAGACGACCCCATATACAAAAATAAAAAATTAATATTTTTTTCTTCCCTTTCAACATACATGTGGTGTTAAACATTAATCAATCAACCAACCTATCCTTTTATCATACCATTTACATGCATGTTACAAGTAAGAATGTCTGAAGCAACATGTCATCACAAGTCTATAGAATGTTAGTCTTCTGTGCCTTAATTAAGCATTAAATATACCTGAGGCATTTGGAAAATATCAACTGTGTTTTATTATTCAAATCTGTGAATGACAGCTCATCGAAAAATTTCCCATCTTTGGCCTGGAGCAGTAATCTGTACATGTTTTCAGATCCCTTATCTCCGTTTCTGGTACGGCCTTGCTTCCTGCCAATAGCAGGTTGTGTGTTTTATTTGAAGCTTTCTCTATCCGTTATCTTTCTGCGCAAGTGTCAGAATGGTGAAAACAGCCTCCAGTGTGAATTTCAATTCCTGTTATGAGATCAGTATTTTGTAGTCCTTTTAAATTCAATATAGACGAGTGCCTGACAGTTATGTGCCAAAAATAGGTTCTCCTTTTCACACGTTAGCGTTTACATCCGGATTGTTTCTGAAACATGACACAAATATTAGATCTCATACTAGTAGATGTAACAAGATCTCATGAATCATGGGCCCGCTGCAGTGGTTTAGTGGTATTGTGCGCGCTTACTAAACTGAACCTGCATCAATATACCGTTCACAGTACCCAGTCTGCCTGTCGACCTTCAGGTATATGAGCGAGTCACATGTTGTGGCTCCGGCAATCACAGGGGTGGTTTTTAAGAGGTTTCCTCTCGGTTTTCCACCCTAATAAGAATAAGTGTAGTGTGAAGTGGACAATCTGTCATCATACAAGTGAAATACACTTGAGTACGATGTTAAACCCCAATCAAACAAACAAACCAACATGAATCGGTACCCTTTTCTTCTGAGACCTAAGAGGCAATATGAAGCTGATATGTTTGTGATGTCATTATGCTATGTCCTGTGATTGTCCTGTATTTGTCCTTGGCCCGCGGCCGTGGCGCAGTGGCAGCAAATGCGCTTTCTGAAAGGAACATGCTTCGATTTACTGTTCACGGATTCGAGTCTGCCTTTCGACCATCAGGTATATGAGCAAGTCACATGTTGTGGCCCCAGCAATGGTGGGGGTGGTTTTTATGAGGTTTCCTCTCAGTTTTCCACCAAGTGAAATACCCTTGAGTATGACATTAAACACTAATCAAACAAACAAACAAAATGTATTTGGCCGCATTATCTTTCTTTGGTGCACTTCCACAGAGGGTGATTTCCTTCACGCATTAGGCTTGCATGCTATCATATGAGTGAATTAACCTTAAGTATGGTGTTGATAACCCCTATCAAACAAACAAACGTCAATAAAACTAACATCATAAAATTATTGTGACTTTTCAAGAAATCCATGAGAACCTGACATCCTCCATGTTTACTTTTCCCTAATTCTATTTTTATTTTACCAAAGTCTGTTTAATTGATGCAAGCTGTAGTTATGTTGCCATTTTCATGTCTGGCTTTGTTGATATTCTGATCTGAATCAGACAAATAATTGTGATGGACATTTAATTAGCATGGAAAGTTAATCCCATAAAAAATCTAATTCTGTTTCAAGGTTTTCAGGAAGTCTCTTTAGCTGATAATCATTTTACTTCCTGTTTTGAAGTCGGGCAAATTTTCAATGTTTGCAAAACCATTGATTTTAAGGAAATTAATAGCAAAAACTATTATTATCAGTGCTATGATAAACTTGTTTAATTCTGATTTGATAAAATGCTTGGAGCAGTTCATGTCTAGTTATGGATCTATTTCCTGTCTATGTGCCTGCAACATATAACGACAGAAGCATCTTAGTATAAGGGCGTTGAGGTCATCAGGCATGGTATCCATAAGGCAGGCACCATCTGCATTAGAAATAGCTCACAACTTAATAATTTTCAGATTTATTAATTTGTAGTTTATTTATTTTCCTCTCAATCCGGACAGAGGGTTGAGAGGGAGCTTCCTGTTGCTCTCAGAGCTAAGGGGCAACATGAAGCTGATCTGTTTGCAATGTCTTTGTATAAATAACATGCACATGTATGTCCTGTCCTGAATTACTGTTAGAACGTCATGGTAGTAAATCAGTATTTAAGGTGGGTTTAGTAAATATCAATTCAGTTGGATATGGGTGACTATATACTTTTTTTAAAGCTGACAAAAGTTCAATCAGAAGCCGATGGCGGGAAATAGGAAAGACAGCTCTTGTTCTTGTTATACAACATATATGGCGACAATGAAATCTTTTTTGTTTAGGCTTTTGCCCTGTTCTCAGTGACCAACTCAGCAACTTGATATGTGATGAGTTACCAAGTTTATACTGTTTAATATGCAATCTCCATTTCATTTGACCAATATTGCTACGTAAAAGAGTGTCAAAAAAACCTGTGCATCACCAAATACATAATCATCCTGCTTATATGCCAACAGGTCGCATATATGTTTGCCATCGACACACAAACAACTGTTCAATCAGAATTATGCAAACTGCATAAAATTTATCATATATGTCTATGAGAAAGACAAGGCTCATTCAGGAGTTGTGACTTGGGACATTAAAAATATTATTAAAAACGATAAGAAAGGTCTTATCAATTTATTTAAAGCAACATGTGAGTGATAATACTGGATTGGTTCTCAAGCATAAAACTCTGTAGGCCTACACAGTAAAAAATATATACAATGGAAGCAAGTGATGTTTTCATTCTTTTCACAAACAATATACATGTACTAGGAATATACGTAAGCTTTTAGTATTCAGTGGATTGTTCTTTTTAGTTAAAACTAGTAAAGATTAAACTGTGTTAAATGTCGATTTAACTCATGTGGAGCTGTGATCGACACTTGATTGGGTCCATTGTCTACACGCTGACAGGGAGTTGACAGCTAATTCACACACCCAACTAATGATCAGAGTGGCTATTGCTCGTTCTGCCTCTAATTTTTCGAACATTTCCCCTGAGACACTTCCGTAATATTCAAGTCCTTACAGTACCTAAATGAATTTAATTGGAATTTATAGTATATTAAATATGCAGATGTTAAATAATAAATGCGATTCTTACCATTTATTTAATCTACCTAATGCTTTTCTTTATATACTTTGTCCAGCTTCTCTTCATTCCATTAATGGAATTTCATCAACGCTGAAAGAAAATGCCATCTATTGTCATAGTCCACAGCCATTTGGACTTGGTAAGGCGTTTGTATGGAATGGTATTTTGTGGCATGTTCAGTGACAATTTATTTCGTTCTAGGTTGGGGAATTTATTTTATAGACGCATGAGCATGATTCTGTCATTTCCTTGTTTCGTAGTTGCATGGTATATGAACGAGTCACATGTTGTGGCTCCAGCAATCGCAGGGTTGGTTTTGACAAGGTTTCTTCCTGGTTTTCCGCGGTAATATTAAGGCAAGGTGAAGTGTTAAGTGTACATTCCGTCGTCATATAAGTGAAATACCCTTGAGTTTGACGTTAAACCTCAATCAAACAAACAAACAAATATAGTTGCATGTCCTGGCCCATTGAGCATTTATTACACTCAGGGGATCTCCTTGTTTTATAGTGGCATGTCCAGTGAGCATTTATTACAATACTGGGGTCCCCTCTTTGTCTCATAGTTTGATGTCCCTTGAATATTTATAATATTATGGGCTGTCTTCTCGTTTCTGGTTTCATGTCCAGTAAACTTTTATTACATTCCTGGGGTCCCCTCTTTGTTTCATAGTTGGATGTCCATTGAATATTTATAATATTGAGTAATCTCTTCTTGGTTTTGGGTTTCATATCCAGTAAATATTTATTACATTGTAGGGTCAACTTTTTGTTTCATAGTTGCATAAGGCCCTTGATTGTTTTGTTTCAGTCACATGTCCAGTGACAATTTATTACATTCTGAGCTCTATGTTTTATAGTTCATGCCCTGTATCCATTTACTAGAATTAGGGCTCAATGTGATTATTTATTACAATTAGGGTTATCCATGATCTTATTATATGGTCTCATGTAAAGTTGCCATGTACTTTGTGAGGATTCTGAAGTATGTTAGGGTGGATGGCTGGGAGGGAGCTTTCTGTTGCTCTGGTACTTTCAGAGCTATGGGGGCACATGAAGCTGATAAGTTTGTGATGTCTTATGTATTATGTCCGGTATTTGTCCTGCCTTGTATATGTTTCTTGCCAATGGTGTCAAGGGTTGTTTTACTTCATCAATTGAGCTAGCACAGCTTCGTATGGGTAAAATAACATTAAGTATGGCGTTAGACCCCAATCAAACAAATCAAGTAGTTGAGACTATGTAAAACATTGAAAGACTTCTTAACTTTTTTGGAGTAACATTATATTTGTCCGAACATATGCTCCTTGCTATCTTTTTATCACAAATATCTACAAAAATATCTCCTTTTACAAATATCAGCCAACAAGTCGAGACATCCTGCATTACTTTACTTTGGACTGATAAATCTGTATAAATTCACTTGCTTAATCATTGATATTATAATAAGGAAATGCTATTCAGGAATCATACATGTTGATATAAATAATAAAAAGGTCAGTTTAAAGTGGTTTTACTGAAAGAGTATTAGTCAGACTAGTTGCGAGTTTTGCTTGCCACCATCGCCTCCCCACAATGTACTTTAAAACATCTAAACTCCAGATTGGTCCTGATTAAAATCTGAGTTTAATTTCTTGAAGCAAACTCTGACTTACGTGAATATCTTTAGTCACAAATTCAAGTTTTTATCCAACCTCTTGGGTATCTTTTTGCTATAAGCTTATTACTTAGTGTTATTATAAAGATATTTGTCCTAAAATATCCAGTGTCTGAGTTCAAAAGTAAAGAATTATTTTAATTTTCAAAAGTCATAAGCTGCTTTGTGAAATCTGCAATTAACCATACCTTACCTGAATTGACCACATTTTTTTTACCGAACAACCATATTCTGTCGTCTTAATTTCAGTTACTCTGTCAAATAAGCATCAGATTTATTGTATTGGTACTTATACTTTTTTACTATGACTTCTTGTAAAAAATTCTTTTAAATTGAGATGTCTCCATATTTAACATTAGTGTTGTACTAATATACATCTGTGTGAAGTTCTAAATGCATGCTATAATATACACTTTATTTTACATGTATGTGAAAATATTTGCCTCCTGTGCTGTTTTTGGTGCAAAATTTTGTAACATTTTTGGGCCTATTTCTTTAAACAAGTGATGGGGTGCTACTATAAACCATGCCATTAAATCCTGATAATAGGAAAAAATAAACGAAAATGACTATTGAAATTTGAAGTACAATGTACGTATATACATGTATATATATATAAATGATGACCCATGAACCCTCTGATATGAAAAGTAACATTGTTGAAGACAACTAAGGCATGAGCGCATGTTTCTGATTTAAACCAAATCAACTGAAAGGAAATGCACAGATGACATATTACCTCTGGAAAACTGACAGCTTGAAAGAAAAACTTGCCAATGGCGGAATCAAACATCGTCAAAGATGTGTGTGACCTTTCAACTTTCTTAAGCACAGTGGGTCCCTTTAAGCTAGACCAGCCGTAACCACTAGCAGCTGTGTCTGCATCTGTTTATACCTTCAAGATCAAACCAAAACGGAAGAGTTAAAGCTGTGTGATCTATTTCTTTATCAAATAATACATAATAAAAATAAATAAATTATGAATTATAGCTACTTCATCATTCAGCAAACTGCTATGTTACATGTTCTTTACCCAGTATATTTTTAGTTGTGTGGTGAGATGTTCCCTTTTAACAAGATTTTCTTTACTCAATTCTCCACAAAATTAATTCTTTGTCTTTTTTACTTTATTTGAAATCTTTCTCTCAATATACAACATTTATTCTCTAGACAGTGTGATTTCTTTTATTTCACCTATCTCTATTTTTATTTCCTCTGATTTTTCTTTTAAAGACTTCACAGAGGTGAATCTCTCACTGTGTCGTATGGAGGACACAAGAATTCCTCTTCCTCTTTCTTCACTTTCTTCTTTCCAAAGAGGTTTGTCTCTATACGGTCAATCACCTTCAGGTTATTGTCTCTTAAAAGCATGCTGTGTTTGAAGCGATCAATGTACTGATGTAAAGGCTTTATGTATTAGATTTTTGGTTGGACATTTACAGAATAGTTAATTGGCTATATAGTTCATGTTTTGTGTTGCTGTTTAAGATGTAATTTTTTACTTTTTCACCAAAACTATGCATGCGGCCTGAGGGACCTATTGTTGTCCTGGTGCTCTCCGAACTTAGGGACAATACAAAACATATCCTCTACACAAAGTTAAAGACTCTACAACTAGCCAGAAGTTCAAAAATGTGACCCTTATCTTTTCGTGGCTTCTGCAGTTATTTCCAAAGAATGACTATATTTACAACACATATATTAAGAGGTCTTCTAAATATAATGTTATATTATGTTTCATTCTATTTTATAATGGCATAAATAAACAAAAACATCAAATAGTTTTAAAAAATGGACCTTGTAATTCTTTTTTTTGATGGTTGGAGATTTTTTGCCTCCTCAAAATTTTATGTCTTTGTAGACAAGCATTTAACTAAAATACTATCAATATATAATAGTTTTTTTCTAAATTAGAGTAAGTTTTGTACAATTGATAAAAATATGTTTAAAAAATGCAAATCAGCTCTTAAAAAATATTTGCTTGATACTTTAAAAACGAAAATCAATATAAAAAAGTGTGACAGTATTTAAGATAATGGCCTAAAGATTGTGTGTGCCAAATTTCAAAGACTAAGCTGTTTGCTGTTTGATAAAAACGTTTTGTTTCTAGCTTGTGGACTTAAGTGCAGACATATCTTGCCGATGATGGTGCTGAAACGTGCCATTATTATTTAGAAATGTTTGCTTGGTTGTGGTCCTTGAATTTATAAACTCCTCCACCTTAGACTGTTGCATCATACCGTTGTTAGGGAAACATATTTATTTTATCACTGCTGATGATAGAGAGTGGACCATCTAGAAAGTAAATTCTGAATCTTCCAAGCTACAGGTACAGATAAATTGGTTGGACCCTTCAACTTGTTACAATCCAAATATTTGTGGGCTGTAGAAGAGTTTTTTATTAGTGATTTATAGTTTGATGTCAAACATTAGGCTAAAATGATTGATTCTTTTGTTCACATTGATAAGATATAGAATGTGAGCTATTCTGTTTCAAGGTTTTTATTTAGTTAACTGTTTCTTTATTGTTGAAATCTGAACTGGACATTGTCTATCAGTTCAACAGTTTTTTCACAGGAAAAAACGACTATAAAGTTTGTTTGATTGTTTGATTGCCAATTCAGGGTTAAACATTGGAAGGCAGTAGTTTAACTCATTATTCACATTGCTGTAACTAAGTATATTACATTATGTCATCAGTGACGTAACTAGTCCTGTAAACAAACACTTACAAAGCAGAAATGGAAAATTCTGGACAATTTTTAGACCATTTGTTACACCATTTGTAGCACCAAGGAACTTTCTCAACTTTTTCCAGGATCCTGTCCAAATTTTACCTGACACTAGTCATGGCTAGTTCTGTAGTTATTAATTTGGTGGCATCAATTTAGGCATATTATATTTTGGGTGCCCACTTGTTTAAGGAGCCTATTTTCTCGGTGTTCGGCTGGTCACAGGGGGGAGTACTTAATTTAGACAGAAAGAGGTCTGCTTGGTCATTTTCTGTCATCCCTAGGAGACCGTCCAAAAATGACAGTGTCCGAAACGTTAGAGAAGACACAGTATGTGCAGGGTGTAATACTGCTCTGTATTGTAGCTAACTGTTGAGGTACACTGAACTGT
>JAVFBW010167476.1:0-11322 GCA_034783835.1 Mopalia ciliata
ATTGTTATGGGACGGACGGACGTACCACGGAGACTGATGAAAATAGCCCACAGTCAGAATGACTGTTGGCCAAAAATATGCCAGATCACTTGGTCAATCGCCACGTGTCGACGCTCAAGTCGACCGAAAACTTACGCTGGTTAATTCGCTGGCGATCAGATCGCTGCGATCCGGCGATTAATCGCCCGTGTGTCCCCTTCATTAAGTCGACACTATATGACGTGAGTGTGACTAGGCATTAAACCAGCCAATCAATTATTTATGTATCATATCACGTTAAAGTTTTGGTCTCACTTGAGTTTATGTTATCTTACATCAGCTTGGTCAAAATGCACGGTCAGACATTTTCTGTTATGTATGTTGTTTCAAATTCCGTGTTCTCAAATTATTTGATGTGTAATGTTGGGTTTCCTCAAGTAACGTAGCACAAGGGAAATGTCATATAACGATTTTGTCGTGTATCAAAGTATACAGGATACGCGATGTAGACAAACCGAAACATCTCATTCTTAACTAGCCAATCCCAGGGCTGGAGTTTTTACTTCTCTGCACATTATAAACTGACCGTAGGTCTTAACCTTCACGTTGTTAAGAAGAAATCTATTCCTGGCGTTTCCCGTATGCTGTATTACATTACATAAACCCAATCTTACACGTCAAATAATTTGAGGACTTGCCATTTTGAACAACATACACGACGAAAACTTTCTGATGGGTACATTCTGACCAAAGATCACGTTAGATAACAAACTTCACGTGAGACAAAAACTGTGACGCGATGTTCTTAGAAAAGGGGCGGTTTGATTGGCTGGTTAAACTCCTAGTCAATTTCAAACACTCACGTCAGATAGTGTCTCACTTGGCCCACCATAGATCTCGTAAGGACACTACCGCCAGTCAGGAGAAGAAAAAGCGACTCTTATAATTATATTTTCGTGGCTTTTGCGGGTATTTCCAAAGGATGATTATATTGACATTATATATATTTAAAAAGGGGAGGATTTCAAGATTCTATATATAATGACATATTATAATTCATTTTATTTTATAATGGCATTTATAAAGAAAAGCATAAAATAAGTTTTTAAAATGGACCCTTGTTTATAACTCTTATTTTTCTCAGTTGGTTTGAGATTTGTTTCCAAACTTGTCGTTTGTCGTTGTAGACAAGTATTTAAACTTAAAACCCGTCATAGGCTTTTTCTAAATTCAAGTTAGTTTTTGAACAACTGATAACAATATATGTAAAAAATAAAAAATGTGCTAAATATCTTCAAAACGAAAATCAATTTAAAAAAACTGCATGACGGTTTTTTCATATAATGGCTTCAAGATTGTCTATGCCAACTTTCAAAGACTTAGTGCCAATTGATAACGAGAAATAAACGATTTAAAAGATAAAAATCAAGAAAAATGAAAGCTGAGAAAAGAGCCTAAACATATGTAAATGATTGAACTCCGGATTGTTGTAAGATTAGCCCAATAAATTTAATAAATAGCATTTTTTTTAATTGAATGAAAAGGCGAAACAGAGTTTTATCTATTGCATTCATTTTTAAATATATACTGAGCAGCTTTAAACTCACTCAGTCTGTTGGTCAGTCCAACTTTCCCTCATGACGACGTGGAGAGGATATGAAGCCAAACCGCTTAAAATAGAGAGTTCAAATTTGGAATGCAGCCTAATATGATGCTTAACTACACTCCTATTGAAAATGGTATAATTCTGAACAAATTTCAGGTTTCCATGGCAACAAATATGTCCGCAACTGTCACTTTTAGCTTAATATAACGTTAAACTAAATCATACTGAAAATGGTATCATTCTGAACAAATTTCAGGTTTCCATGGCAACAAATATGTTCGCATCTGTCACTTTAACATAACGATGTGAACAGGATAGAAGACAAACCGCTTAAAATAGAGAGTTCAAATTTGGAATGCACCTTAATACGATGATATAATGCTAAACTACTTAAGTATCACATTTTGCAATACTTAATCAGTATTTTGTTGATGACTCAACTGGTACTTGTGATCCTCTTTAATGAATGATAACCAGAGTTACGATCAGGTTATGAAAATGGAAATCAATGTATTGTGTTGCACACAAAAAGTTTTACTTATTAATGTTTTTTGGGTGGTCTAAGCTCCGAGAGCAAAACGCTAAATTGACGAAACCCAAAACTTGATATGAAATGAACCTTAGGTAAGAGCATTCAAGTTACAGTGCAAGAATTAAGGCACGAACATATGGGACTCCTATAGCCGCTTAAACCGAGGTCTTTCTCCCCCCCCCCCCCCGGTCCCAATTAACACACACTTATTCAAATAATTAATATTTCATTCCCCTCTCTTTGGATGTAGCAATGTTTTCAATTATCAACAGTTAATTCAAGTCACCTTACATCTCAAAATATTTTAAATTGTAAGACCACAATATTTTTTTTAGATTATAAAAAGGAATATGTTCGATCAACAATACATTTCACAAGAATTTGCTATCCAGTAAAAAAAGAGATTCGTTATTTACTCGCTTTACCTAGTTCCGTTATATCGCTCAAACCTTATTTCTCATTACCGTTGTTGCTATTTAATTTTAAGATGCAGTTGTCTCCCTTGGACCAGAATAATAATGTGTGATAATGGGCAGAGAGACAAATTTCTTATGGTTCCGAACAATGCCGAAATAAATATAAGATAGGCACCAATACAATTCTGTGTTATATTTTTGCAAACTTTTACTTGAAGGTAAATTTGTAACATTTAGTGAATGCGCGTTAAGTAGGTCACACCTTGACCGCTATACAAGGGCAAACAGCTTACAATGTAACTGAAAAACAGGTTTGCTGAATATAAACTTCATTAAATCATTATGATAATAAAATGAAACGGTATAAATGTAACACAGCTTATAAGACAGGGACTGATTCAAGCATAACATACCAGTCCTTTAGGCAATTACACAACCAACACCTATTGATTTTGTAAACCTTTATCACAATAGATTATGGTAACCGTTAAATTCGCGGTCATATGTGACAGGTAGCTATTACACAAATAATGATAGAGCTGAACTTGATGAAAAGACACGCCGCTAGCACGTGGCTGTCATGGTCACATTATGCCTCCCATCCAAAACCAGATCTGTTTTAGAGATGCAAAGAAATCGACGACATCTGTCAACTATAAATCCACTGTCAGTATCCATGAGTCTATGTTCACAAATCTAAATATTGCAGAAATCAGTTAACTTAAGTGGGCCCTGTTTCACAAAGTAATCTTTGATTACTTTGAAAGAATTGACACTGTCATGACGGCAGCAATTTGTCTCAATTACTGTCGCCATGGTGTTTACGTGTACGTAAGCTGAAATCGCTTTGTGAAAGGGGCCCTGATCCCAGTAGCTTTCATAAATTTGAAAATCGATCGCATAGCTTAAGTCCTGTATTCGTTGTTCCCGATGTAACACGCTTCACACGAACCGAAATGAAGAACCAGCGGTCCATTTATGTGCAGTATTTCAGGGAAAATAGATAACTTACACAGATCCACCCGTCTTAAGCGATCGTAAATTTACATATTTTCAATGAGTCTGTGTTTTCCCATTTCAAAGCCTAGTATTTTTTGGCAAATTTGTTTCTAAATTAAGAAAGTTTGGTTGACTTGTGTCCTGAAAGTTAACCGTGTTGTCCTAAACAACTACCGCGAAAACAACATATTATTATGCCATTATTCGTTATGGCTTTCTCCTGAATACATATCGGTAAATAGTGACTGAAAAATAGCATACAGCTTATTAAAATAGCAAAGATAATACATGAAAATTGCTTTCAACAAATGTCTAACAATTAAAAGTTATCTCCCCTTTGATGCATCAGTCAGTTGTCAAATTTGACGAAAATCACACCACATTAATTAACAGTCCACAGATGTCATAAAAGCGAGCTTGCCAATAATGTAAAGTCAAATCAAACCAAATTTCCTGAGGAATAAATTAGGCCACTGAAATCCTCGTAAAACTGATAAATTCCCTCTTGGCACCACCAAACAGTCCCTAAAACTGCTGATGTTTTCTTTTGTAAAAATTGACTGACACTGTTCATTGTTTTTTTCTCTGGTTCACAATCGTCCTTCCTTGCACACATACACACACAAATACGTCTTTGGAGCTGTACATTGAAAGTATTACAGGACGCGGGTGTTCAACAAAAAATATGTATACTGTTCAAGTTTATCATATCGGTTGTAACAAATATCCTTAATTCAATTAAACAATCCTTTCATTTTCTCTCAAGGATAGGTTGTAAGTCGTATTTACGTTTAATCGCGGAAGCTGTAACTTCAAAACACAGGCTGCAAGTATGTTGTATATCCTGAGCTTGTAGGCCCCAACAAATACGACCGACATCTTCAAAAGGCTTTCTTCTAAATGACCCACACTGAATCAAGAACAAGCCATGTTAATAATGTTGAAACAAATCAAACTTTGCTTTGGCTACATTTGAGGGAGATAACTCTTGTGTTGTCAATTTCGCTACAGTATTGACAAATAATAGTCGACTCCTCTGCTTCGAAATACAATTTGCAACAAGTTCACATGGCCTGTTAAGGGCCTTATTTCCATTGCGACTTTACAATGAGTAAACTGGTAAAACATCCAAGAAAAACGTTGCGGTTACATTGCGAATACATAGCACCGTCCGGAGGGTATGGATTAGAAATCGCTCTAGACACTGATGCTTGTACAATACCCCAACAGTTACAATTTAAACACATGCATATAACATATAGGAGAACATATCATGTTGGCCTATGTACACAGTCCATGTTAACAGTCCATTTTATATGTACAAAAAGAGTAGATATCTAAAATATAATCCATCCAAATACAGATAGAAAACCGTCATCAAAGTTTCATTTCCTGGTGACCATTCCGCCTGTCATCAATAATATATTCCCGGTCATGGGTTGAATGTCTTTGAGAATACCCTGAACCTTGTCGAACTGCAGGTCCAACAACAACGGCCCGTGGCTGTCCATAATAAACGTTAGGATTAGCATAAACTTTCTCGATAGGTTTCACGACTGTGTCAGAAGCCCGGGGCCCATGCATCAGCCTCGACACACTTCGGGTGCTGCTTCGACGAGATGTGGTATCAGCTGCCGTTTCGTCAAACGTTACTCTTGGCGCATGTTTTGACGCGGGGCTCCCTGTTACCTCAGTTTTGTAGGATCGAGGTAGTGTCGTAGAACTCAAAGTTGTCCCACCGTGAACTTCTACTCCTTGTTGCCCCGAGCTTCTGGAGTCCATACCATTAGAATATGTTCGGGATCTCTGCCCGTGATGGTGAATTTCTGTTGGAGCTACGTGGGCCACACGAATTGGCCTGGAGACCACATATCCAACTGGCACCCGGTAATCAGGAAAGGTTCTCTTCACTTCCCCATTTCTGTTTGACTGTGTCCTGCTGACGCTGCTCGATTTAAAATGAGAATTATCATTATTTAATTTTCGCGATCGGCTCACCGGCCTGACCTCTGAATCGCTGGCATATGTGGTGTGTTTTGGTGAAGTCATCATGGTCTTATCTCCTCCAGGGGAATGCTTTTGGTACATTCGCTCCGTAGACACAGATTCGCCTTCTTCTTTGGCACTGTTGTTGGTGGTCAACATCAACTTTATATTCTTCAATTCCGCGTTGACCTGCTGTAAATTTTCACGAAGTTCGGCAGCAGTCAGCTCTTGTTCAGGTGGGTTCGGTTGACCACCATTAATCTCATTAACGTTGCCATTTCGAATTTCAACAGCTCTAGAATTGATTTCATTTCTGACCTTCTTTTCCCTGAGGGGACTTTGTTCCCGCTTTGTCTTGCCCTTAAGACTGTCAAAAAATTTGAACGATTTCGAACGTTTTGGCTTCGTGCGGGATTTGTCAGAAGTCGACGTACCGTTTGTCACAATACCTGAATCACTGTATGTTTGACTGTGCCCATTACCATTCTGCACCACTGTTTTGTTATGGGTCTCTCCACGCGTAAGGGTCGTGCTTTGTTCAAGATTAGGTGCCACAGGGGGTGCCACTATAATATGTCCTTTGCCGATAGGAATACGTGAACTTTTCTGAACGTAAACCACAGTTTGGGGGTCCTGGGAACGCGGTGCACCCAAAGTCCAATTTGTGTCGTCGATAGGACGCAAATCAAAATTATCGCCTTCGACAGTAACACCACGGCGAAGTCTCCGATAGTTATCGATGAATTCTGCACAGTCATAACCGTGAGCACAGGTGTATACAACTACTGAATAGTTAGTCGCCTTACCCCTCGTTAAACACATTAAATTCAAAGGGTTGTGTGCCCCTTGGATTATATTCAAAACTTGACTTATCGGGATAGAGGCATTTTCCTGTGGATCTTGAAACAGCCCGCGGACTACCTGCAAACCTTCCGTTGTTAATTGAAGGCGGGTTTTCTTGCCCTTTTTACCTTGACTGTCTATGTCAATAAGTCGCACCACATCCTCGTTAATCCGATTTACGTCCCACTTGCCTATGTATAGGACATTTTTTTCTACTAGAATTCGCCTCCCCGACATGTTTTTCACGGTAGCATACCCACTTCACAAGTAAACGTAGATGTCGGATTAAGCAAGTAGATGACAGAAAGTCCAATGAACTTAATTTGTTCTCCTGTCAAGTTGTGATTGTCTGTTCATTGTTGAGTTAACTAAGCCTCAGCTGAACCGTTACATATCGCCGTTAGTTCTATTGAAGAGAGCTTTTATTCCCCTCTATTTCGTCTTGGCTGGCCCACAACCTACAGAGCAAGAAGAAAGCAGTTTTCTTAAACATGGTCATATGTTTGTTTGTCAAGTATGTTATACACAGAAGTTGTTATTCGTTACCTAAATGACTCGCTCAAAAGCAGTGTATATTCACCCTGCTAGAGTAGTCAAACCGGTTCCCGACTATCTACCGTATAAAACTTGTCCCGGATTGACAGTGCTAGTTCCCGCACACACACTAAAAAAAATCACAGAACAGCGTACACAGCTTACTCGTTCACATTACAGCACTCATAATAATAATTTTAAGCTGAAAGGATGAAGGCCATGAAATATGTGTCGGCTTTAGTTTGACCGATTAACCCAGCTGTCACCAAGCTACTTCACAATGTGATAATGGTTTAAGGCGGAAAATTTACCCAGGATTCGATTTGTTTCTTTGCTTGATTGGGGCTTAACGCTGTACTTAAAGTTATTTTACCCACTTGACGGCGTGCCAGCCCAACGGGTGAAGGAAACCACCCCCACATCATAGGGCAAATACAGGACACTCACAGGACAATACGTAGACATTAAAAACATCTCGACTTCCTGTTCCTCTTTAGCACAGAAAACACCAGGCCAAACTGAAGCTCCCTCCAGCCACCCGCCCAAGGATGCCAAATCAAAGTAAACTAACAAGACTAACGAAATACAACATCGATCCCCCCAAATTTCTGTGTGTGGAGTGTATTATTTTTATTAATTTTACATGTGTTTTTATTTTCATGATTTTCGCATGGCAGTTTAATTGTACTGATTAATTAACAGAACATTGTAGACATAATAAAAAATACCTCCGTTATAGACTAGGCCTATATCTTTTTTTAAGTTGTCATAGCGATATCATATCCCTCAACACTGTTTATCATGGTAATAAAGATCCACTTAACCTAATAGCATCGTTTTGTGGCATGGGTCCCTGGTAAAAGCTTGAAGTCGTTTAGCTGGGCAAATTGTTGAAAAAATTACAGCAAATATATTTTGGTAATCAAGCTATCAGAAAACACTTATTCATTCTCAAGATATGTCAAAACTTGGCAAACAAGAGTTCGTAAAACTTTTATTCCATTTTCACCATGTCATCTTGAAAATGTATTCAGAGTTTTCTAAAATCTCGAATTCCAAAACTGTATAAGTTATTTATTGTGATTTTTTTCAATTAGACTCCCTGGTTGCCTAGATACTAAGGCTGAGTGTAAGCTGAGGTAGTTTTAAAACTGGGGCCCTGCGCACTATTAGAGATTATCACAAGAGGGCCTTTGTGTAAGGAATAATATCATTTGAATTGAATAATTACAAAATAAACAGATTAAGGCTAGATATTTTGAAAATTATCAGATGAGTGATATTAGATAACCTTTTTTGTTACACTAGGCACTTTTGCAGTTTCTTGTGCGATTGTGCAAAATCGATATACTTTTGCGCAGAGGGTAAGCTTTGTACTGTTGCGCACGTGCACAAGATGCAGTTGAATGGTTTCTTGCAACAGAATACATAACTTCATGTTGTCATAGAAATGACATCCAAAATGTGGCGTAGTCTGGTTATAACTGTATCAAGGGAAGTAGTGGGCCTAGAGTAAATAACATTTTAATTGATTGACAGATTGGTTGTAAAAATCGACCTATTGATCCATCGATCTATCGTGATTGATCGACCGACTGACCGATTGATTGATTGATTGATTGATAGGGTGACTGTGTACCATGACAGTCCATTGAGGTTTTGCTTTTAATACAATACGTCTTTCACAAATAGAAAAAATATGCCAACCTGTCTACATTATAATTCTCCTATACGACGGATTTAACAGGTACGGTAATTGGTCGCATTAACTAAATCCATTTCGTGTGAATTTTTATAGACGTACAGGTAGTTCGTATATTAACAAATAAAGCCAAGCCAAGACCTGATTTTAACTTAACTTTTTACAAAATCCTATACAGGCAATTAAAAGACCTATCTAGAAAGGCGATAGCTTCGTCGAGTGTATTTTGACATTTATTTCGCCAAACAGCATTTGTCTAATTGCCGGAAAGGTGCGCCAAGCCGAAACAGGATTCTTGTATTCTTTTTTTTTTCTTTATGTTTTTATTTTATTCATGTCTCTTTTCATCTTTAAGTCAGTGATACTGCGGTGGACATGTCATCAGAGGAAGGCCAATGTCAAATATATTTATACCTGTTCTATTTGATAAAAATGTGTTTTTAGAATAAGCTTCTTTAACCACATTTAACCGCATAGTTTTTAAAGAACGAGTTCTATGGATGGCATTCTTTATTATAATATACATTTTATATACCTGTGACCAGTACATCGTAGGATGATCCGTAGTCAGACACGCTGATCAATGAACCATGGCTGTGTGCCATAAATTATAACGGAAAATGATAATGATAACAAAGTTTTTTTAAAAGTTTTTTTATTTACAAATTTCAGCAAAAATATTTTGTAAAAGTGTACATTTCCTGTAGGCGCCTATCTGCTTCAGGTGTGGGGTTTCTTGTGCGTATTTTGTTTATTTATTACATTTATGTTCTGAACATTTTAATAAATTTATTCCATGTTCCTCTTTCTTTCGAGATAAATACTAAGGACACGCATGCGCCCATATTGGCGTTTACCCATTCCATTTAGTATAAACATGAATTTAGTTACAATACGCACACGCACAAATATTGCTAGCAAATGAGGTAATTCAACCATGTGTAATAACTAAATTCGTGTTTTTTCACAATAGCGTCCAGCCTGTTATCTTATATCTCAAGACAACTATGTTTTATAAGTTCGTCCGCAAATATAGACTAAATGACACCAACCTATACTTAAGCCAATACAGGTGGATTACGTAATGTTATGACAAGTGTATTGCAATTTGGTTAAAGATTAACAAAGGAGTGATAGCGTTAAATATATAGGATTGGTGAGTATAAGTGGCGAGGCATGCAACTTTGTCTATATACTTATACACAACATATATGCCAGAAGTAGGCTTTCGAAGTAGGTAAATACAATTAGAATTGTGGGAAATATCCAGCACAAACTTTAGTGGCTCTATGTCAATAGTTTGTGTAAGAGATTAACATCTTTCTCTTAAGTGAGAAATTGTTGTATTATATTGGAAAATGCTTGGTTTTGTTCCTGTCATAATGCTTTACGTAAGAGATTATCTATCTTTATACAGGAGATTTACACAAATCGGAAGGAGGTTCTGATTAAGGGAAAAAAACTATCTATCAAACAACTTGTAACTCTCGCTCCCCCAAGCTATTATATTCATCATAAATTTCTTATTTCTTTGAAATATCAGTTACAGGTTGATATGTCCTTAACCATTGCAAAATATATTGTTTGCTACATATATTGTATCAACTATTGTCCATGGCCATGAAAACTTTGTTGTAAGGGCTAGAACCCGGATTTTTCTATGGAAATATTTATGGTTTTTTTTTATGGAATCCTATGCGGTTTTCCCAATACTATACTGAGCCTATGCTTTCCTATAGTATTTTCCGTCATCATCTTCTCGCGAGATGTATGTAGGCTACTCATAAGAACTTGATATTAACACCGTTTCAGAAACTTGTCTCTGTGCATTTATCGAGAAAATGAGATGGTACCACATTTTTTTTTATTAATCCACATCCCTGTGCTAGTGAGATCCATACATACTCCGCATCATTAGATCAGTCGATGATTTTGTTGTTGGGGGCGGTAAGGTTCGAGCCATACAGTAATGTCTTATAGGATCCTATGTGATTTCGAAAATCCAATGGATAAAATAGGATAATTATCGAATCCTATGGTATTGAGAAACCTACAGGATCCTATGCAACAATCCGGGTCAGAACAGAAAAATATTATAGGTTCCTATATGATATTGGGAGTCCCATAGGAATATATACAACAATCCGGGTTCTAACCTTAACAGAAAAATATTATAGGTTCCTATATGATATTGAGGGTCCTATAGAAATCTATACAACAATCCGGGTTCTAACCTTAACAGAAAAATATTATAGGTTCCTATATGATATTGAGAGTCCTATAGAAATCTATACAACAATCCGGGTTCTAAAGTTAACAGAAAAATATGATAGGTTCCTATATGATATTGAAAGTTCTATAGGATTCAATAGACAAATCCGATATGATAGCATAAGCTCATTTTAAAATCCTCTAGTATTAGGAAAAACGTATAGGATTCCATAAAAAATCCATTAATGTTTCCATAGAAAAAGCAGGGTTCTAGCCCTTACAACAACGGTTTATCCTATATAATTTTGAAAATTCTATACGATATTATAGGATAATTATACAATCATACATGATTTAAAAAATGCAATATAAAAAGATTCTATAAAATTCCCTAAAGAAATTATATACGGATTTTGGACATATTTGAACACCATCCTATATCAAGGGGCAGTCCGGTAAGGGTAGATGAGAAGGGGGGGGGGGGGGGGGGGGGGGTTTTTTTTTTTTGTTTTGT
>JAVFBW010167487.1:0-11320 GCA_034783835.1 Mopalia ciliata
ATACTAAATCCAAAATATGAACTTGATTGGAATAGAGGTTTCCAAGATTAGCCGATAACAAAAATGTGTAAATTAGCCATATGCATACAACTGCAGAAGACAGACAAATGAATAACAAAATAATGAATGAATGAATGGATCAAAACAAAAATGAGACCAGCACAGCTACAATTTATGAGGATGCTCAGTCCAAAATATGAGCTTGATTGGAATAGAGGTTTTCAAGATTAGCCGATAACAAAAATGAGTAAATTAGCAATATGCATAGAACTGCAGAAGACAGACAAATAAATAACAAAAGAATGAATACACGGATCGAAACCGAAATGAGACCAGCACAGCTCCACCTTATGAGGAAGCTAAATACAAAATATGGACTTGATTGGAATAGATCCTTATGAGGAAGCTAAATACAAAATATGGACTTGATTGGAATAGAGGTAAAAATGTGTAAATTACGGGTAAATGACTCAATTAAAGACGAACAGACAGACAGACAGGAACCAAAATGTTACATACAAAACTAGACCATGTAGGGAAACTTTAAAAAAAATATTAATATGATTGGAGCAGCAGTTGCTGAGATATAGTGATAACAAGAATTATTATGGGACGGACGGACAGACAGACGGACGGACCATGGAGAGTGATGAGAAAAATGAGTACTCACAAAAAAAATGTGTTTTTATTGTCTTCTGGGTGTGTAGCACGTCGCGGTACAGCTCTATGGTGATGTTGGTGCGACTCACCCCTTTGCACACGTGTCTCGAAAGTACGGGGAATTGATTCGTTTTCGAGCCGTCTTCGCATAACAGATATGAACATTCGTGTGGGTGTCGAGGTTGGTGATGGTTTTCCCGTAGGCCGAGTTCCCTAACAGCTTCATCGTTTCACCAATGAGTTTTTTAGAGCGTACTCGGCGCCCCGATCATAAGCTCAGGTAACTTGTTAACATAGAACACGACGTTGGTGACCTGTTCTACAAACCATTTCGTGTCCGGGCGTTGTAAACGACCCCAGGTCATTGCATCGTGCGTCTTATAGGCAGTGTTCTCTCCTATAAACGCTGTGAAGGACGCCTTATTCTGTATTAAATGGGGGGTGGGTAAGACCCGGACGTTGTTGAGGCTAGGGTAGTAATACCGGACCTGCTGCGTCTCACGATGCAGCAGGATCAGGCCCTAGGCGAAGTTAACTTTAAAGGCCGTCGTCTGGTCGTCGGAAATGGCCCGTAGACAGTGATCCAGGTTCCACTCACTGTGGAGACGGAAGATGTAGCGGTCGTGAACAGGTCCCCTACGGTGAAAGTGCTGTCGTATGGTGGACCAGGGCAGACGGTACAGGGTGGCGATGTCCGGGTCCTCGGGTAGCACATCGAGGGGTGGTTCGCGCCCATCCACCACGAGGGAGGATGGTAGGTGTACCGCAGAGGTGACGGGTAAGGGCTCTGGTAGGGACGTGTGCTGTAAGGGTAGGTCCAGGTCTTTAAAAGGTTGGCGTGGTACCTCCATCGCCTCTACATAGGACGGATGCGGTTCGGGGTGCGTAGGTCTTGGTGGTTGAATTAGGTCGTGGGCGTCCACCACATGACCGCCCTCTTGAGGTGGTAACGGCAGTCGTCGTTTGGTCGGGGGCTGTTCCTCCGCCCCATGGCTCACACATCGATGCTGCTTTAAATGTGACGCCCGCTTATACGACAAGCAGCAGGCGCCACAGATAAAGCGTCCCTCTCCTTCTTCATCTCGTCCTCCTTCTTCGACCCCTCCAGGTCGACTGGTATGTTGTTCTCGTTGATGGCGTAGCAATTTCCGCTGCACACGAGAACATCGTGGGTAGGTAAGGTATGGTGGTAGGTAGGTTGTCGCAGCTAGTCGCAAGGCAAGGCAGGCAGGCAGGTCTGGAATGAAGCTCAAGCCACAGAGCACCCTCCTTTTATAGCTCTGGCTCGACCTTGAGGCCTGGTTTGAGCCAGCTTTAACCGGTTCTAACCGGTTCTCATACCAATGTGGAAAAACCCAAGCCAGCCGAAGTCAATCGGTGCACGTACAACACATGATCAGTTGTTTAAAAAAAAACTATAGACGAACACAGTAACCTGGTGCTATACTTTTGCTACACCGAGGCTGAAGGGGATTGGTGTTCGATAGCCTTCGCTTCAATACAAACACATGAACACACCCAACAACAACAACAACAAAAATTGACAGAAAACCCTGATGCTCGACGTGTTCATACTACGAACTGTACGTCGGTTCTTATCCATAGACTAGGTTATAGCAATGCATAAAAAAAGAGAACAGGTCACTCTTTATCATAATCATAAAACGAAGGTGAACATGACCGTCTTCGGGGGGATGCCTGCATGACTTAATTGTCTAGGGATCCTAACACTATCCATTCCATCTCAGTGATGCACGAGTGATCGCCCTTGACTGTGAGATGATAGATGGCACTAGCGGTATGGTGTATGTACTAGAGTATTCTTGCTCTCAGGTTTATCAAACACACAAAAAAAATGACTGACTCAATATCATAAAAAAGAATAGAGGACTCTTTCTAGATAGATAACCTATTTAAAACACCACGAAGGGTAAACCTTGAGCTAGTCCTATTGAAAAAAAATGAAGTGAGCTGTGAGCAGCATGACTGAAGCAGACGAGCTGCGACCGCACCTGTTGACCTCAATCAGCCCGGGAAAACCCTGGCTTGACCTAGTTCTTGTGCACTCTAGCAATCCAGGTCAGCCACCGCGGGAACTCTGTCAACATCTGACGTCATGCCTACTCTAGGCTAGCTTCGCCATTGCTGTCTGTTTACTAGGCTTTGTGTTAACAGGACTTGTGTTTCGTCGCTCATACTGCTTGTGCTAGAGAAGTTGACTAGAACGATGAGGCTCACCAGATGCCTATACACCTCAGGAAGACCTTTAACCCAATATGAGCCTAGGATGTCACTGATTTATGTCACATTTCGAGGAAACACAGCTATATTCAACGCCATATGAACACTGCCTGTCACGTTAACATGAAGTACAAAATGAATACGTAAATACGTGAGGGGTGCCAAAAAAAATGACTACATAAATACGTGAGGGGTCCCAACAAAAAATGACTACATAAATACGTGAGGGGTACCAAAAAAAAATTACTACATAATAACGTGAGGGGTACCAAAAATGGTACCCCTCACGTTATTATGTAGTAATTTTTTCAAATGCGACTCCTGCTGCTCTTACTATACTACTGCTGTACAAGTTTACCCTTGGCAGGGCATACTCCCAAGTCAATTTTAAAGTAAATAGTCCAGTGTTACCAAGATTACAACAACCACAAAACAAACAATAACCTACATGCTGTACATAGGTCATTGAGCGCAGACTGCTATAAGTCGAAACCTCCCTTAGCCTACAGCCAACAATACAAAACCATGCACTTTATTATGAAAAATGCCAATTAGGGTTACAAATAAATAGTGAATATTATTATATTAGGCGAATCATAATTTTTATGGATCTAGCTCTAAACAAAACATTTCTTGAATCCTATCAACTGATGGCTTTTTGTAGTGGAATTGTATACCTATAAGTCTGAACCAGAGTATCGTATCTAAACGGTCAAATGTCTAAACTGGGCTTATTGTTAATAAATTTTCCGCCAAAAGTGGGCCTGGACAATGTTAAGTCTCTCAATTATTTCTGTCTTGCGTGGAATTCTGTGTATTTTGATGTTATCGCGAGGGAAACGAATCGTTACGCTGAACAGAAAATATCAGCCGTGTAATTGTAGAATTGGTTAAGATTAGTTATAACAAATGTTAAGTTATTTGGTAAAGGTAGCGCTGACCAATTCTACAGTTGTTCTTTTATTTCCAAGATTATGCCTAAAAAGCGATTTTTAAATCTCAGTCAGTATCTTCATCTACACTGGGCGTGACAACCTAAAATTATGACAGCCCAATTGCTATTTTCAAGGTCTTTTGGTCATATTTGTCTCGTCTTGAATGGCCATATCGGTCTGATCATCTGATTTACTCTGATGCCCCAAGATTGTCTCATCTACTTGCATGGCCAGATCAGTCTGATATACTCTGATGCCCCAAGATTGTCTCATCTACTTGCATGGCCAGATCAGTCTAGTTTACGCTAACGTACGCCCCTTGATTGTCTGCTCGACTTGAATGGCCAAATCCGTCTAATTCACTATAACGCCCGTATCTTGCCTCATCTACTCTAACGCCCCAAGATTGTCTCATTTACTTGAATGGCCATATCAGTTAAATTCACTCTTACGCCCTACGATTGCTTCATCCGCTTGAACGGTCATTTCAGTCTAATTCATTTTATCTCCCAGAGATTGTTTCATCTACTTGAATGGTCAGATCAGTTAATTTCAATCAAACGCCCCTAAAATGCCTCGTCCACTTGAACGGCCATTTCAGTCTAAATCACTTTAACTCCCCACGATTGTCTCATCTACTGGAATGGCCAGGTCAGCCTAATTCACTAAAACGCCCCTTGCCTAATCCGCTTGAATGGCCAGATCAGCCTAATTCACTCAAACGCCCATAGAATGTCTCATCTACTGGAATGGCCAGATCAGCCTAATTCACTCAAACGCCAATAGAATGTCTCATCTACTGGAATGGCCAGATCAGCCTAATTCACTCAAACGCCCCTTGCCTCATCCGCTTGAATGGCCAGATCAGCCTAATTCACTCAAACGCCCATAAAATGTATCATCTACTGGAATGGCCAGATCAGCCTAATTCACTCAAACGCCCATAAAATGTCTCATCTACTGGAATGGCCAGATCAGCCTAATTCACTCAAACGTCAATAGAATGTATCATCTACTGGAATGGCCAGATCAGCCTAATTCACTCAAACGCCCCTCGCCTCATCCGCTTGAATGGCCAGATCAACCTAAGTCACACTAACGCCCCTAGAATGTCTAATTTACTGGAATGGCCAGATCAGCTAAATTCGCTCTAACGCCCTTAGATAATCTCATCTACTTGAAAAGGATTCAAGAAATTTTATTTATCGTCGATTTCACTATACAGATAACATAAGCACTGGGATGCTTTTATTTCGACATAAAAAAGGCACAAAATTATAAGACAGAATGAAGTATTTGCAAACCAACATAAAGAGGAACGTAAGAGCCCTGCATAAAAAACATAGTCAGTGGGAACAAAAAATTATAAATTTTAAAAGAAAATAAAATAAATAAATAAGTAAAAGAGGACCAAACATGTAAGGATTGACTAGATATTGCATAAAATACAATATCTATAAATTCACACAGTGAACAGTCACATTTAACATCACATTGATTGAGTATTCTTTTAAATTGATTGTAATTTTCTGTTTTACGCTGGAGTATTTGGTAAACTGGTCCACACTTTAGCGGCTTCATATCTTAAAGATTTTAAGCCGTATTTGGTACTTTTGACCCTGGGTATATTAGCAGTGTTTTCATTTCTCAAAGAGTAGTTTGATGTTTTAATAGAAAAAAGATCTCGTAAGTAATCAGGAAATATTTTGTTTACAATCTTAAAAACTTCACATGCCATCAGTTTCATTCTGTTAACACGAAGAAAACCAGAATTACATTTATCAAAAATATCTTTTAATGAGGAAGTATAATCATCAGTAACAAAACGCAGTGCTCTTTCCTGTAGTTTCTCCATTTTCCTGGTATTAGTTTTGTTACAGAAGTGCCATTCTATGGGGCAATAATTAAAATTGCACTTGATAAAAGAGTTATATAATATAAATTTAATATTTTAAGATAAAAACTTCCCAGGTCTTTGTAAAACTGGCAGCTGTCTAGCAGCCTTTCTGCATAGTGTAGATATGTTAGAGTTAAACTTCAACTGATGATCAATGACAACACCTAAAAGGGTTACATTTACATAAGTAAAATATGTCATTTATAAAGATATTAAAACAAAGAGGCCCTAGGATAGAGCCTTGGGGCACACCTATAGTTAAGTCCCTCCAACTACTGGCTATAGGGCCCAAGGTAGCTACTAATTGGATTTACAGCACCACTACTAACACCATATTCTATTAGCTTACTGTGGAACAGATCCTGTAGAAGGCCTTAGATAAATCCATTAAAATGGCCGCAACATGTTTTCTTTCATCTAAAGCCATTCGCCAGTCCTCCAACATGCGCAACAAGGTTGACTGACAACCATAACCATGCCTATAAGCGGATAAAAATGGATGGAAAATATTTTCAAAATACAATGATAATTGAGTATGGAGAACTCTTTCATAAATCTTTGACATGGTTGGTACAATACTAATAGGTCTATAATTATGAAAATCTAAAGGATCATTCTTCTTAAAAACTGGTGTCACCTGAGCCAATTTGAATCGGTTTGGGAATGAGGAATTCTCAATTGAGAAATTTATTAAAATTGAGAAATTTATTAATCAATTGAGAAATTTATTAATCTTTAACTCAAAATAATTTCGAATTATTGTTTTCATCAACGCATAGTTTGCTATATTTTGCTTATACACTCGTTTAGTCAGTCAGTGACTCACAACCTTCCACATGTAAGCATGCCTCGTCTGCAAAGAGAATGAAACTGAAATTGACGGAAGTATGGTTCATAATGAACAAAAACAATATTGGACTGGTGCTGAGCCCTTGTGGTACATCACACCATACAGAAAGAGATTCAACAGAAAATAGTCCTCTTAACTTTTTAAAAGAATACCATGAAATGCCGTGCCAAAAGTATAAATGTCAATATAGACTATGTTTTTCAGTTCTTAAGCATGTGTTATGTTGTATTGTATTGTATAGTGCCAAGAGGGTGAATGACGTTGAATGATAAGATCGATATCCAAACTGGTTTTGAGGTTAGTCTGTTAGTCATTATAGTCTTTAAAACATTTGGCTTAAACATGGGAGTTATATGTGGCCGTTTTATATGACAAGGAAATATCCCCAATGACAAGATAAATTTGAAAGGGCTAGCTATACTACTAGACACAAGTAGACATTAGACACAAATATTTCTTGGTTAAATTCAACTAGTTCAATATGGCTTGGTTAAATTAAACTAGTTTGATATACCTTAGAAACGTTAAACAAGTTTGATATGCCTTGGGTAAATTAAACTAGTTTGATATGCCTTGGTTACATTTGAACTAGTTTGATATGCCTTGGTTAAATTGAACAAGTTTGATATGCCTTGGTTAAATTTGAACTAGTTTGATATGCCTTGGTTAAATTGAACAAGTTTGATATGCCTTGGCTAAATTGAACAAATTTGATATGCCTTGGTTAAATTTGAACTAGTTTGATATATCTTGGTTAAATTAAACAAGTTTGATATACCTTGGTTAAATTTGAAGAAGTTTGATATGCCTTGGTTAAATTTGAACAAGTTTGAAATGCCTTGGTTAAATTGAACTAGTTTGATATACCTTGGTTAAATTTAAACTAGTTTTATATGTCTTGGTTTAATTAAACAAGTTCAATATACCTTGGTTAAATTTGAAGAAGTTTGATATGCCTTGGTTAAATTGAACTAGTTTAATATGCCTTGGTTAAATTGAACTAGTTTAATATGCCTTGGTTAAATTGAACAAGTTTGATATGTCTTGGTTAAATTTGAACTAGTTTAATATATCTTGGTTAATAGAACTAGTTCAATATGCCTTGGTTAAATTGAACTAGTTTGATATGCCTTGGTTAAATTTGAACAAGTTTGATATGCCTTGGTTAAATTGAGCAAGTTTGATATACCTTGGTTAAATTTGAAGAAGTTTGATATGCCTTGGTCAAATTTGAACTAGTTTGATATGCCTTGGTTAAATTGAACTAGTTTAATATGCCTTGGTTAAATTGGAGAAGTTTGATATGCCTTAGTTAAATTGAACAAGTTTGATATGTCTCGGTTAAATTTGAACTAGTTTAATATATCTTGGTTGAATTGAACTAGTTCAATATGCCTTGGTTAAATTTAACTAGTTTAATATGCCTTGGTTAAATTTGAACTAGTTTGATATGCCTTGGTTAAATTGAACAAGTTTGATATGCCTTGCTTAAATTTGAACTAGTTTGAAATGTCTTGGGTAAATTTAACTACTGTAGTTTAATATGCCTTGGTTAAATTGAACTAGGTCAATATACCTTGGTTAAATTTAAACTAGTTTGATATGCCTTGGTTAAATTGAACTAGTTCAATATGCCTTGGTTAAATTGAACAAGTTTGATATGCCTTGGTTAAATTGAACTAGTTTGATATACCTTGGTTAAATTTAAACTAGTTTGATATGTCTTGGTTAAATTTAACTACCCTTAGTTCAATATGCCTTGGATCTAGTTAAATATGCTTTAGTTAAAATGAACTGTGCCAGAAGTTCATTTTAAAATTGACCGTACTAGTTCAAATTTGTCTTGGTGTACACAATGTTTGTCTCAATTCGTATGGTTTAGTGTGATGCAGAGAATATCCTAGACGTTTGATGTGGATAAATGTCAGGGTATTTTTCCCCCTTATATTTACGAAATATCAGTATATATATTTATTTTTGTTAAAATCTTTGCATAAAATCGTGTTCGCTCTCCCAAATGACTTTGAATTACTATTAACCGCATTGAATTTGCTTTTGATATATATTTGTTTGAAATTCTTTCACTTTAAACGCACTGTATGAGCAAGCGTTTTTCGCGCAAATGCTTATATATTGTTGGGTGGAGTGCCAAGTCCTTGTTGCTCAGTTTGGAACTCACCTTTTAAGTTTCAGGACGTGTGTTATCTTGTGAGGTCTAGATAGGCACAAATCCATATTTAGATTTGTTTTTTATTTTAAATTTTCTCGAATTTATGTGTTATGCACTTTGTAAATACGAAGCAACATCCCTGTCATTTTGTCAATGGCGTATTTTATTTACTATCACTTACAAGCTAAGCCACTATGTCAAGCCGTTTTATCACTTCTATATGTTGAATTCTTTTCCACACAAGTAAAACTCTTTTCCACGTATGTAAAATAAATGACTTTCTTTAACATATCTGGAAAAGAATTTCACGTAAGTGGAAAATAATTTTTTCACATATGTGGAAAAGAATCCAATTAATTATTTATTTTACATATGTTGAAAAGAATGTCACTTATTTAAAAAGAATTTAACTTATGTGAAAAAGAATTCGACATATCTAAAATAAGGCTTTATTCAACATATGTGGAAATCTTTTTCCCTTATGTAAAATAAAAAGGTGAGTGAACTCTTTTGTAGATATGTGAAATAAAAGAATCCCCGACCTCAATTAGACTTCTCCCTCGCAGCCTGTATTTAGCGGCAATAAATTTGTCCAAAAAGTACAATCTGATCGGAGGGACATCCACCCTCTGCATTTTGCAAAGTATTTGTTATTTTCTACCGAAGAGGGAAACTACATTTGTTTAATATGCCTATAATTGCGACCGGTTCTGTAGAGAGCATTACTACGTCTGATTTGTCGGGGAAATGAAATGATGTAGACTACAATCAAAATACTGAATAAGAATAAACCCGTTGCCTCATATAATATTCGCTATTTATTTGTCACCTCAGTTGTCATTTTCCATAATAAAATGCATGGTTTTGTATTGTTGGCGGTAGGCTAAATCTATGGGAATTTTCGACTTGTGGTAGTCTGCACTCAATGACCTATATACAACATGTAGTTCATTGCATTTGCTTTGTTTTGTTGTTGTTGTAAAAGATTTCTACATAAGTGAAAATCTTTTCATCATAAGTAAAAAAGAATTTCACATATGTGGAAAGGGATTGTACATACTGGAAAGTAAAATGAAAGCAAAACTTATTCGACATATGTAGAATATAGGTAGAAGTGATAAAACGGCTTGAGGGTTAGCAGCTATATTTTTGACAAAATGTCAGGTCCGCTTTAGTTTGAATTCGAATTTTGGCCTTATTTCTCAACATAAATTGAAATCCTTAGAGTTCTATTATGTTATCGCTACAGCTTCTAAATGACAGTAAACACCTTATTCCGTTGCGTAGGAATAACAGGCATATATTTTTCGAGAAGATAGTCGAAAAATGCCACAATATAAGATTTATGACAGCCTAAAAATCAACATTAGGTCTACTAGCAGAATGTACCAAAATAATTTTAAACTAGAGCCTAAAGGCTTTGGTATGGGGCTATTGCCTATGTGTCAAACCACTGACCTGATGTACGATTTGGAGTCAGTTTAGACAACTGATCTTATAACATTGCTAGTTGATAAGAGTATAGGCTTCTTTAGAATCAACAGATTATAACAGACCAGGTGCACAAATGACGTTTACGCTCGTATAACCAGAGATCGGCTAACAGTAGACCATACTGAATGTACCCTATATGGGGTACAATCAGTTTTGGCTACTGTTAGCCAATCGCTGGTTATACGAGCTTAAAATGACGTTATGCTGAGTGAGGCACTTTCGTTGAGATTAACAGTTGAATTCCTTTGTTCTAAAGTTACTCTTCATGGGGCTCGTACACTAACTCTCATAAGGCCTAAAAATGTCTTATTTCCTCTAACCCGACCGACGCAACGAAATAGCTCGGAGTCTTAAGTTTTTATTGGCTTTTGAAAAAAATAAAAAATTAAAAAGTTTTGGAACGGAAGCAATAATACTACACATTTTGGTGTAATGTTCGCCGGATGTATTGTGTGCAAGTGTAGAAATCAAAGTACCCCGCGGATTTGTATTAAGAAAACCCACATCAAACAAGCCTGTTTCTCGGGTAAAAATCTAATTTAAACAAAACACTGTACCTTTTTTATGTATGACTTGTTACCAATAATTCTAATTTCGTCCGCAGTAAGTATTTTAATAACGCTGTAGCTCCAATGACATCATCATATCAACACAAGAATAGCCTTCAGATGTAAACAATAAACACGTGGAAGACTCAGTCATACGATGAAAGGAAATCCATGCGAGTTACTAGCTGTGTGAAGTCAGTTTGATATTCGACATTGGACATTCGAGACATATTCGGAAAACATATTCGTCAGACGTTCACAAGACATTCATATGACATTCAAAAATTACAAAAACACAAAAACAAGACTTTCTCATACATTCGTTTCACATTCACCAGACATTCACAAGATTTTCAAATTAAGCGAATGTATTTTGAATGTAGGCCACAATGTAAATCCGGCTTATTTTACACTGGCTGAAACACGTTTTCAAACATATATATAAACCAAACAAAGAGGCGCTACACGCCAATTCTCTGCCAAATACTTATTCAGGTAGTCAAAAATACAAATCAACAATTGTTG
>JAVFBW010167498.1:0-11320 GCA_034783835.1 Mopalia ciliata
TTCTGTCCGTCGTCATATAAGTGAAATACCCTTGAGTACGACGTTAAACACCAATCAAACAAACAAACAAACAATCACACGTGGCCAATACATTTGTACTTCATACGGGGCCAATACAAGGGCTTAGCCAGAAATCAGAAGTAGGGTGTCCAAAATGGTCATTTTGCTACACTTTTCAAATAACTGGGTGTCCAATTTTGACAGTTTTCCTATCTTCTGCATGTTAAGGTTTCTTAAAACACGGTGTCCAAATGAGGCAATTGTTCACTTCAGGGTGTCCATTTGGATGGGTGGACGGGTGTTTACCTAAGCCCTTGGGCCAATACATTTGTACTTCACAGGGGGCCGATACATTTGTACTTCAAAAAGAGTGTTTAACTTTTAGCTTAGTGAACAATCAGACATGAGTTTTACCAGAAGTCTGTTAATATTAACCTGAAGTATTCAACTGCCATATAATAATGTTCACCTCATTGTAGACCAGCAAGAACCAGGTTTTTAGTTGAGAGGAACTCTGGGTAATTTCGTCCCTGATCAGTCAGAGAGTAGCAATTGTTTTTGATCAGTCAACTGGCTTAATGTTGGTGGATTTAAAGTTGCTGTTTTTAAATATAGTTAACAGGTAAATGTGTTTAGTTTAGTAAGAAAAAGTATGATCGAGGAATGCCAAAAGTTTCTGCGTATGCTCAGAGAAATCAAAACAATAATCAATGTAAGAATTGCCATCTAAAGGATCTTTTGCAACTCTATTTATCTAATTATACCATTTGTTTTTTATTATACATCGTAATTAGGAAAGGAACAGTTTGAAGTTGTGAGTACAATACCCTTGCATATCATATGAAACCCCAATCAAACAAAGTTAAATAAGCTTACATATGATAAATAAAAAAGGATTTAAAAAAAAAAAAACTGTCTAAATTATAACTTAATTAAATATATGTTATGTGATTTGTTGAGCCTACACAGTACTATTCACATTTTTTTTAGATTATCTGCTTCACTTTTTGTACGCATTCTATAATCAATAATATTCTAAATACATGGTGATCTTTCTCAAAGAACCACACCAGCTGTTTAGCAGGATGAAGTGCCAAAGATTTTGTTTATTTGTGTTTTACATCACTTCATAGTTGTAGAATCTGCCGTCTGACTTGGCAATCTTTTTTGACTACATTAAGACAACGGATGCAGCCAAGTTGACTGTGTTTTTTTCACATGTGCCCTTTGGCCGTGAGTCTTATTGTCTTGCACTGTCCCTTTGTGTAACAGCAGACCCTGTGTCAGGAGAGTAATACCAGATCAAGTACATACCAGGCCAATTACTGAATAATGCCAACTTGAACTCCACTTGGTTGTTGTTGTTTTAGAGTCTTTGATAGAGTAAATGAGATTTTGATAACCCTTGAATGGCCCTGATTTAGCAGATTCCATCATAAGCAACTTGTCAATGGGATAACTGATGTGTGTTAAGATCAAGAATGAAATATGTTTGATCGACTTGCCGTGCCCTTCACTACCTTTTCAAGATGACTTGAGATGGGAAAGGGGGTTATGTACTGTGGAGATCCTATCTGCTCACAGCTATCAAATCTGCCCTAGGAGGAGATTATACATAATATTGCTGCATTATTTTCAGTCTTAGTATAGATTACTTCTGGTGAATAGGCAAAGCCGTCTTTAATCACCCGGTTGACAAGGGATGGCGGGTGAACGATTGCCAGTGAATTTACCCTCATCAGCCTCGATGAACAGCTCTAGACTTTAAACAATCTGTAGCAACGTCCTAGATGAGTTTTGGGAAAAGTGCGAAGATCTCTGTAGGTCTTTTTCTTCTTGTTATTCGTGGCGTCAAGGGGGTTTTATCAAGCTTTTGGCTGACTTTATCAAACTGATCGGGCCGAAGCCGCAATCAATCATACCTAAACACAAGCACCCTATTACAGATTGTAATAGCTCAGATGCAAAATCAGTCCACCTCTTGCTTCGAGCCAAGGCCCCTTGACACTGATACCAGTTCCTCAGGCCAATCCGATGGCTTTTATTGAGGTATTTTCATATCTTCTCGTCGAGTGTGGTCAGACAGGCTTGAGTCTGACCCGCTGAGAAAGAGCAATCTTTTGAAGAGTCCAAGTTTGTTAAATCAGTATGCATGGCACAGTGTAATCCATCTTGGTTTAGATTTCTCCTGTGTCTGGGCCGTCTCATCATCAGTTGAAACTCGCTGGCAATTTTCTGTCAAACTTATCATTGCTCTTGTCCACACAGTCTTAATCTGCTCACTGAATTGCTGAACAGAAAATACACTTTTTTTATCTCACAGAGAATATTTCACTAGCCTTGATTCCAATCCAATTGAAACTCAATATCCTCTTCAGATTGCTGGGAAAAAAGTGACTGTCCTTTGGAGTAATTGTTTTTTGCGAAGAAAATATAGTTTGTATTTTTCCGATAGGTCAGGCTGTTTTGTCAACAAAAACGAAAAACTTGCTGATCATGTAATTTACAGTTGAGGACATATTGTCACAACTAGGTGAAGAAAAAAATAATAAATTATGATATACAAAATAGCGAACAAGTACTTGAAATAATTTCAAAAGTGGCAGTATGTTTTGAGCAATATTATTCTGATAATATTGCGTTCCTTACCAGCAGAGGAAAATAATTTTCTGTCAAACTGTACTGTTCACATTTTAGAACACAGCCTTTATGTATAAGTGAAGCAATTTTCAGCACAGCTCTAGGCACTAGGGGAATAAACAATGTAAGTGTTTTTTATTTCAGCATTTGCATCATAAAAAGATTGATACTGTACAATCAATCAATCAATCAATCAATCAATCAATCAATCAATCAATCAATCAATCAATCAATCATATTTAAGAATATAGCAGTTATAGCACAACAAGGCAATCAAAGGAGGATAAGAAGAGAGCTTCCTGTTGCCCTGGTGCTTTCAGAGCCAAAGGGCAACATGAAGCGAATCTATCTGTGATGTCTTTGTATTACATTAAGCTTACGTCCTATACTTGTCCTGTTCTCTCTAGTTTATTACCATTGGCGTCAAGGGTAGTTTCCTTCACCCATTGGGCTGGCACGCCATCATGTGAGTGAAATAACATTAAGTACCGAGTCCTAATTCTGATCAAACAAACAAACCCAAAGAAATCAACTGATCTGTGATCTAAATTCATTAAGGATTACATCACTTGGGGCCTCCGTGGTATTCCATGTTTGACTTAGGACTCAACCAAAACATATGTACCACATACGATGGAGGACTGCAGTAATATAGACATGAAATATATGTAAGAGTCATAAAAACTGATACCGGCTATTGGTGGAGTGATTTTTTACAAAGTTTCATCATACATGTATGAAGTAAGGCAGAGTAAGAAATTCGTCGCACAATACTCTGAATCACCCCAAATTTCTGTGAAAAATCTTAACTTTTCTAACAAATTGATGTTTTCTGACAAATATCCGAAAATGTCAGCTTTCTAACGAAAAAATTCATCTGAGCACTGCCTCTTAGAAAAAATTTGCAATTTATTTTAAATAGCTTCCAAAATAACAATTTTATGGAGGATTGGGGGTGATTTAGGCCCTAGAGTGTGATGCTGAATTGTTCTGAATCAAAGAAAGATAGCATTACTAATATACCACCATCTTTCTCTTTATAATGTCTGAGACTAATACAAGATGTTATATTAAACCCAGATAATGTGAATCATGAATCCAGCTACGGTTTTGTTGGTTGTACTTTCACTTGGTGCGATTATAGTCAAGGAGTTTTTGAATTATTAAGGATTATTTTCATCCTAAGATTTTATTGTTATGATCATAAACTAAGAGATGTCACTTCTGTAAAGGAGTTTCTATTTGTTGAATAGAGGCCTATTCAGTGCCCCTTTTAAAAACTGCTGCCCAGGGCTAACACAATGAGTGAAATTTATAACTAAACTTGTCCTCAATAATATTTATCTTTTCTATTAATCAGTCCTTGTAGCAGTCATAGAGAGGATTAAAGGGATTCTCTTTGCAGCCATTCATGTATTTGTCTGACAATTTTATACAATCTGTATTTGGATAATAATAAATCTCACTGAGTCTTATTTTATGCTTGGATTATATAAAAAGATGGAAATTCCCAATAGTGGACATGTATCGTTTGAGCTTTGCCCATTTGAGAGGCTGAGATGAGTTATATGGGTAAAACTGTTGTGCTCTGGGAGCAATTTGTCATTTGATTATGCCTGGCCATCAGTTTTGAGCCTGGGCAAACTAACCGATAGAAGCAGGAGAAATGGGGGGATTGCCTCTATTACTAAAAGATGACCCTCTAAAAGTTATATCATTTTGGAAGCCAGGGATCAGAAAAGCTTGCTATTGCCATTGGTTAGTTGTGATTTATAGGCGATTTGGCATCAGGCTTGATAGTGAGACCGGGGGCTTCGGCCGGAAGAACTGTCTTGTCTAATCTGGCTCCAAGAACTCCCCATCTCCCGCCGAAGCAACGTAATTATGATAGATATGCCCCAAGAAAGACGGATCATAAGGATTTTACTTGTCGCGTGGTAATCCCCCCTTACAATATCATGGCGAGAAAAATTGATCACATTTTCAATTATAGATGAGAAGATTTATAATTGTCAAATCCGCCATTCTCTAGAAGGCAGGTGCCCGGCTCTTATCTCCTAGTTTAACAATGCCATCTAGAGATTCTAGAAAGATTTTTTTTTCTTGGCTAACTCATATTGCTTCTTGCTTAGGCTACATTGAAGCATTTGATTGGTCCCTTGTGTGTAATGTAGTGTGAAATATGAGGCCATATACTACTTGTGTCTCCATGTATTTGACCTAGCACATGTGCAATTGAGAAATAACCCATGTCCATTACTTTGATAAACATGTGAATATGTCAGTCGGGGCCATTTGTTCGGTCAAACAGTAATTTACAGATTCGGGAGGAAATTAGGTATCATGCATGATCTGATGTAAATACATTTATTGTTTCTCCTTTGCTTTAACTTTTATTGATTGAAAGATTATTATGAGAGTTGTTTGGCCTACATACATGTAACATACAATGTAACAATGTTTGATCATTTTTGCTATGCCATGTTTTTTTTTTCCACTTTTAATTTATTAGTATTTTAAATCCAAAACTTCATTTTACTCAATGTTTTAATACTTTATTTTGTATTATCAGCAGTGTATGTTTGATTGTTCAAGTATATTTCACTTCTATGATGATGGGGTACTCGTGTTATCATGAACACAACCATGATGTGAAGCATTGGGTTGTATATCTTTTTAAAGACGAATTATAAGAAGAGAAATAAAAAAAGTAAAGGAGATACTGGTTAAGGTGATACATCTCTCAGTATCAGGTACACTGTAACTCTCATTCTCTTTAGTGGACAGGCCCGTGAGTGAGTGGGTGGGCCATGGCCCTGCAGAATACTCCCTCGGCTTCCTCAGTCGATCGTAAGAGGCGAGAAAAGATGTTCTGTTGCCCTGGTGTTCACAGAACTAAAGGGTAACGGGAAGCAGATCTGTTTGTGATGTTCTGTATTTGTGTATGTCGTCATATAAGTGAAATACCCTTGAGTACGACGTTAAACAGCAATCAATCAAACAAACAAACTTTAGTGAACACACATGTATTCATTGGTTATTTCTCTTAAATACCATTTTGTAGGTTAATTTATTCTTAACCCATACTGAATCTGTTGTTTGTGACATATTATACAACTTTTAAACACTCATTACCTTCTCTTGAGATGTCTGTAGGTTACCCAAAAGAACTCCAGAAAAAGGTTTATTTAGAAACTTGTCTCTAGGAGTTTATATAGAATATAAATCATTATATAGAATATGAAATGATTAATCGTTTTAAAAAAATATACAAATACATTGTTCTTACGTTCTCTTTCTTGTTTCATGAGTAGCTACATCATGTAATTTTATTTCAAAAACAAAAATCATGTAACAAATTCCTTGGTTATTTTTCTTCATTACAACTTGAAACAAGAGTTAATTGTTGGCAGCATTTTTACTACCTTATTTAGAGGATTAATGATTTTGGTATGTAACGTCTAGACTATGTGCTCTTATACTGATATATGTCATCATGGGAAGAGGTATTTTCACGTTTACATGATATTTTTGTGTGATATGTTTTGCTGATTTATGTAGTTTTGGTAAGTAAGCTAAATTCTTGTATTATTACTCTTCAATATATTTTAATTATGCTAGTGTTTTAACTGAATATTATTACGAATGCTAGAAATGTCAATTATTTATTAAGAAATTGAGGGTTATTTCATTAGATGAAAATCATAGCCTTTATCGAACAAAGGTTTTTTTTGCCTCCCCAAAAGATTAGAGTTAGTGTCAACATAGGGAACGAACATTTCGTGACAAAAGACTAATTATGAGTCTAATTTCTTCTAGAAATTTGGTTTCAGCTTTCATTATGGAGAAGATCAATTTTCTGTGGTATTTTCCCTCTTGAATTTTCTCAAGATCCCGTTGTGCCCCTACTAAATGGAACGTCTTGATATAAAGCTGTCTAAAATGTAGCCTCTCGTATTACAAGGGGGGTAAATATGGTCAAGTGTGGGGAATTGAGAAAAGCCTGTGATTGTAGGAATGGTTGAAAGCTTTGATTTGTTGGCATGCTGTGTCATGAATCGCTGAGAGGTACTCAATGGCAATGTGAAAGTCCATAACGGGCAACAGCTGAGCCAATAAATCTACATCTTGGCAACAAGGCTTGAGCAAATGAAGCCTTTCAAAATCTCCAGCAAGAGGAGACCAGCGAAGATTTTTGACAAGGAAACTTCACACCATAAAGCACAATTTTGAGTCCATTTAGAACCGACTTCCAAAGAAAGTGTTATACGAGCTGCAAAAGTCGAAATTCTCCAGAAATTTCTTTGACGTCTAAGAGATGTTTAGTCTGTGGATTCTAGGCTTAACAACCCCCTACATAACCAATTCTCAACACAGAATAACGGTTATTCTCTGAGTTTCGGCAAAAATTATTTAGAAATGAGACAAAATCTTTCATAAAATCAGCCTTAGTCCATATTGTTTTTTTATGTTTAAATTTTTACACACATCTATATCAAAGTTTAAATGTTTATTTGTTGAGCATCAGGGCCGGTATTCATTAAGCTACTTAAGTATTTCTTAAAGTTAAAAAAAACTTAGCGAATTATCAATCCTCACTTTAGGTACATAAACACTCTTTTGATGAACTTTTTACGATCTCAAATGAAAGATTATAAGTAATATGTATAAAATGTAAACATAATTATTATAAAATTGTATTTTCTTCGATTGACAATGGAAGGCTTAATTTTGGCTAAGTTTTTCTTAACTTTAAGAAATACTTAAGTAGCTTTATGAATATTGGCCCTGAACACTAACATTTAACAAGCGTAAATCACTTTTGTAAAATCAGTTTTTCTTAAATTGCAATGAAAGTGGATTCTGGTTATCTGTGTTTCCATACGACAGTGTCTTTGCTATTTTTGGGTAATGCCAATGTCTCAAATCACCAGCCACTTCCCAAGGTACATATCTTAAAGAGCAGTTATGATCCCAAACCACATAGGATAATGATGCTTAAGGCTTGAATTGATGTAGCCCGGCCAGTAGCCCAATTAACATTGAAAAATTGTTAAATGCTGAAGATAAACCTTTTGCCAAGATGTGCCCCATGTCTTCAGGAGTATTTGAAGAACGATGGATCGTCCTGTCAATTTGAAATTCTCTTGTGTAAGATGTAGTGGGGCATCAAGGGGCACTTTGATAGATTAGAACCTCAGAATTTTGACACAAGGGCCTTGCTGGTGGTCCCCTGAAACACCTGACAGCTGCCCCTCTACCTTAGACTTTTGGTCAGTTCTCCTGTTCATGTCTTCCAGAAACCCCTAGTTGATGACATCTCATACCATGTAGCACCTAATTAAAACCTCCCTTGTCACATGTTGCTTTTAATGTTGTTTTTTGTCATTAATCAATCAATTTGCTGCAATGGTTGACAACGATTTCGGAAAGAAAAAAAAAAGAATAAAATATTCCCTGTTAATTGTTTTCTTCTTATATATAGTAAAAGCACATTTTTCAAGTATGATAATGAATTAAGACCACTTTACTTTTTGGAAGAGACTTCTTATTCCTTGGCCGGCGGCTGTGGCTTTGTGTTAGCATGTGCGCTTCCTAATCCTACTCCATTGTACTGTTCATGGGATCAAGTCCGCCTGTCAACCATCAAGTATATGAGTGAGTCAAATGATGTGGCTCCAGCAATCATGGGGGTGGTTTTTACGAGGTATCTTCTAGGTTTTTCACCATAACAAGGCAAGGAACAGGGTGAAGTGGACAATCCATTGTCATATAAGTGAAATACCCTTGATTACGACATAAAACCCCAATCAAATAAAACAAACAAATCTTCTAATTCCCTCTTTCAATAAAATATACTTTAAAACAAATTTCTACATTACATTTTCATCATTTCTTTGGCTATAAATTAAATTCGTAGCATATAGCTTATGAAAAATATATATATATTTTCCACTTCATATTAATAAATGAAGGGAGAAAAATGTGCTATTGCAATACATGTACATGTTCCCAGACATAGATCAAGAAAAGAATGCAATATACATATCAAAGCATTTTACCTGTACCATAAGATAAGTCTTTAATTTATATGTAAATATAATTTATATATATAATATACCACTGTGGTCTTGTTTTCTCTTTTCTCTAAAACAACAATAATGGTCAGTATTGGTGTTAGCTGGTGTATTGTGTTTGCACTACATGTACACACAAGCAGTAGCTTTTTAATATTGCCGTTATTTTCTTTTGATCTAAAATTCACCTGATAACAGCATCAGTATTCATGGCCATAGCCCTTCACTTCTTTTTTTCCCCTCATACTGTATTTTTTTCATCAATAGTTTTAGTCAATAATTTTGCCTATTGAGCAGCAAAGCCTTTGTCATGTCCTTTGTAATGCTCTGGTTGATTAAGCTATTAGCCACGGTGTTGGATAGATCCCAGATGTCATATGAGAACATTTATCATGTAAATAAACAGCATGGATCAGTGATAATCTCATAGGCTAAATCAAAGAACATCTTTTGTAGAAATATTCCATCGGAGTCAAATACATTTTGACCCAAGTCGCGAAACTCGGATTTCCTGTCTGGACTTAATGACTTGTCAGAGTTCGAAGGAAATAATAAAACTGACACTTGATCATGTGCCGTCACCTGTACTGATCACATGATCAATAAATATGTCTTTCCGTCCTAGTCAAGCAACGTTGTTGAACTAGCGAACCCTGAAGGGCACTTGATGGCAAAAGTCAATGGTTTATGGGATGATGTGATATTATGAAGCTGAGGCAGATCAAACATAGCTCTGAATAGAATAAAATGGCTGATGTCAAGTTCCATGAGAAGAGCAGTTGTCAGATTTCATAAAAGGTGGGAGAAGGTTTGCTCCCCGGGTCAATATCGAACAAAAGTCACTGGTAGGAGTAATGAAGCATGTTTTTGTGACGTGTAGCTAGATGGTAAACACTTGCCTTTCAAATTCCCCCGACCAATGGTGTAGTAAAGAGGACCCTCGTCTCGGATTGCACAATTAATCAGATTTTTCCTTTTATTCTTTATCCCTTTTCTTTTTGTTTTGTTTTCCCTCAGTGAGCAGGCCGTATGTCAGCATGCATTAATAATGTGACAATAACTTTCCATTGCTGTTGACAATAGAGAGGACTCTTTGCAATTGTTAACCTCAAAAACAAATTTGATCCAGAAGCCTTTTAACCTGGTAGGTGCTTGCTTGATTATGATGGAGTAAGGTTACCAGAAATAAAGACCAAAAAATATCGATAATTCCAGTTACGATTAGTCTTTTTCCTTCGGTGATTAATTAAAGTGCTGACAAACCTTTGCATGCGATATGAGGCACGGTTATTTTTATGCTGTTTGCTCTCGTCCAAAATCAATCTTATTTCTGCCCAATGAAATTTGAAAGGTGAAACGAGTTGTTGAGAGGCCTTGTATCTGACATGGTAACTCTTCAGAGATGAAGGTAATAAAGGAAGCCCTCTTTCTGCCAGTCTCAATCATCAAACTTTAATGTCGCCTCTACATGCAACATTTTCAACAAGTACAATTTCTGTCATTGAAAGCTAAATGATCAAAGTCAATTATATTAACCAGCAAGCCAAGATCTTCAAGTTGCTCCATGAAAAAGTACAACCTTTTTTCAAAACTTTTATGGTAATCCATTATATATGTCAAAATAATTCTATTTTTTACTTTGTTTTATATGTTAATTTCTAAAGTAAAATAGAATTAAATTAAGCACCTGGCCTAGAACTCTTGACAATCCGTTGAAAGCTTTTACAAAAAATTCACATTTTCCAATTGAAGATTTTTAAGAGGTTTATTTGTTCCTCTTTATGAATCCTATTATGAGTTGAGATCTTTATTTATTCTTTGTGACCCCTTGTACAAAGCATCATTAAGTTTTATTACATTTCTCTCTGGTAATGATGTTATTTATCGGAAAGGGACAAAGCATTTTTGGATGGGGAAGATTCGTTAAGATACAAATATCAAAGACACCCAGCGGAAATCATTTTACTCCAGATGCCTTTCTATGTATTGATTTACAATTCTGACTGAAATGTTCTTTGCTTGGCAGAGAAATATAAAACTGAATTTGCAGTGAAACGTGATGAAGGTCTTCAACCCTTTCCCCTTAGGGAATTGAAATGGGAGTGAGGAGCATGCAATAAAATATCTTTACCTCTGATGTGTTTCTCAGGTCATGCTAAGTTTAGGTTAATTATGAACTTGTATTGCTGGGTTATTACAGGTCAATAAGGCTGTAGGGCAAACTGAAGAACAGATCTCTGGAAGCTTTAATTGACTAGATCATCCACAATACAGGACATTAGGTTTAATAATATATCAGTCAGTGCACTTAAGATATATGTAACAACACTCTGTTTGACTCCCCTTTTATTGAAGTGTTATTAGCCATGGTTTGTTATATGAAACACTTTGTTAGACTCCCCTTTTATTGAAGTGTTATTAGCCATGGTTTGTTATATGAAACACTTTGTTAGACTCCCCTCTGATTAAAGTGTTATTAGCCATGGGTTGTTATATGAAACACTTTGTTAGTCTCCCCTTTGATTAAAGTGTTATTAGCCATGGTTTGTTATATGAAACACTTTGTTAGACTCCCCTCTGATTAAAGTGTTATTAGCCATGGG